>OZ010711.1:5826702-6091679 GCA_963932345.1 Ophion ventricosus | reverse complement strand
AGAGCGAGAGAGAGAGAGAGAGAGAGAGAGAGAGAGAGAGAGAGAGAGAGAGAGAGAGAGAGAGAGAGAGAGAGAGAGAGAGAGAGAGAGAGAGAGTCGGAAGGAGACGATAGACACTGAGGAAAGGACGGACGCGCTCTAGACATTGTCGTGTTGGATTGTAATTTTAGACTTCCCTGTCACGCGTCTCTCACACTTTTCCTGTTTCCCTTTTGGGATCAGCAGGGAAGTCCGTGGGATTTATAGTTGGTGGAGACGCGTGTGCTTGTGCGGAAGAGAGAGATTTCGAGAGAGGGAAAAAAGGGAGAGAAAAAAAGAGCGGCGACAGTGCTCGCTGCAGAGGGGCGGGAGAGGGGGGAAAGAGCGGGCGTCTAAACGAAACACTCGACGCCGAGCTTTATTGCTCGCAATGTTTCTTTTCCCGTATTCCATTTTTGTCATATGGTTCATTTACACAGCGAGAATTTTATGCGAAAAATGACTATGTCAGGAGAATAGTCGTAAAAAATGTGAATAAATATATGGCCAGAGAATTCGTACCGTATCACATGGTTATTTTATTACTGTAGTATATCGAAAATATTCCATTCACAAATTGTGCTATTGGAGAGCATTGAATGAACTTGTTTCCCACACGAATTTTTACTGCAAAACATAATTAAGTGTACGTCGCCTACGCATGGAAAATTATTCAATTATTTAATCTAACTAATATTACAAGTGCGAAAGTTTGGATGTTTGCTTGATTGTACGTTTATTATTCAATCACGTCGAAACGACTGAACGGATTTTGATAAAATTTAGCATACAGGTGGACTACACTGCAAATCTATATGTGTCGTTTTAAGGCCTATATACGCGATTTCGCCGATTTTCGAAAGGTACTTTTCTAGTCGCGGTTAAAAAAAAATGACGCATATATTGACAACATTCTTTTACACATCATTTATGCACATGGTTAAGTATATGTAAAAAAAAATCAGAAATATTAACAAATGGCGGAGATATAACATAATACAGCAATGTATTTTTTTTTGCGCGCGCGTTAATGGCGAAAGTTCTCGGCATCGATGTGGGTGTCTGAAAAAAAAATGAACATATTTATAATTGCATAATGAATGTATCTATCAGTGTGAACCAACAGATATTATTTTAAAAAAAATTATTATAATAAAAATTCGATAACTTAAAATTTTTTACTCATGTTTTGTCGTATTTTATTTTTTATATTTTTTTGTGTCATTGAAATTTTATTTCTTTTGGTTCACACGATAGGTGATGATACTAAGAATATGTTGTAAAAAATTTCAAAGCGATCTGAACCTTCGTTCAAGAGTTAGAACTTTCACACGGGGTTCAAAAAAAGTGAATCGTGGAAAAACGGCTTTGAAGTTGGGCGCTCGGGGCGCGCCGCGCGGTATATATTATAAATGCAATTTTATCTTATTGGAACAATTTTTTGGAATTTTTCAATTCCGTAAAGCTAAAATATTCCTAACCGTTCTGGCTAATGGAATCAAAAATAAATTAAAAAATGAAAAAATTTCGCGTATACAGGGTGTCCATTTTGGCATCTGAGAAACGATAGAGCATATCGCAGTCGGCGAGTTTACGATACTCCATTCTAAGGCTGCGGGAGATACGATGATCTCTACGCGCGGCCGGAGATGCGTTAGATTGAACAGGGTCTGCCGAGATACGATACTTCGCGGAGGACGCGAGAGTTACGCTAGACATCTGGGACCCTTTCAATTACGCTACTGCGTAAAGGTCTGAGCGAGATAAGATAGACCCCGCTCGGGACCATCGAAATACAAATCTAAATATCTTGGATCACTACTAAATATTTGGCAGTGATTCGAGATATTTAGATTTGTATCATCGATACTGACCTTGAATGACCTTGAACGACTTTGACCCCCTAATGTTTTTTATGCAGCTTGAGGTGCTCCACAAGATGGTTGAAAAAAAAAATGTACCATTCCCTTTAAAAAAAGTGGAGGTGACCTTCACTGTGCGTCAGCGCCCTCCACCGAAATAAAAAAAAATGGGTCGCATTGATGGCCCCCTTCACACCGTACAACTTTGTCTCGAACACTTTTTTGTGACGTCGATAATTACCGAGTTATTCGGGTGCAGAGATAAAATGGACACCCTGTATAAGGCCTTAACACAGCTACATTACCTTGTGGTGACTTTTTATAAAGGTGTCTCAAAATGACCCCACATTTTTATTTATTAATAAAAACTTATTGACTATTTCGACGGCAGTATGGAAGAACGTGCTATCTCAAATTGTGATAGAAGAACGTGCTATCCCAATTGTGATAGAAGAACGTGCTATCTCAAATTGTGATAGAAGAACGTGCTATCTCAAATTGTGATAGAAGAACGTGCAATCTCAAATTATGAGAGAAGAACGTGCTATCTCAAATTGTGATACAAGAACGTACTATCTCAAATTGTGATAGAAGAACGTGCTATCTCATATTATGAGAGAAGAACGTGCTATCTCAAACTGTGATAGAAGAACGTGTTATCTCAAATTGTGATAGAAGAACGTGCTATCTCGAATTGTGATTGAAGAACGTGCTATCTCGATCAGTCAACATATTTTCAGTGATACAGCACTGGTATTTGGGGCACCTCAGTATACAGAGCACTTTTTCTGTTAGGTTATTTAATTTTCTAATATGATTTAGCTCGATAATAGAAAAAAATTAAGATATGTTTGAATAAACAACTTTATTTTAATCATCAATATAAAAAAATATATTGATGATTAAAAAAAAGTTGTTTATTCAAACATATCTTAATGTTTATTATCGAGCTATATCATAATCTATTATCGAGCTAAATCTTAATCTATTATTGAGCTAAATCATATTAGAAACTTTTTTTCAATCATCAATATATTTATTTATATGGAATTTTTAGAACCTACAGTAACTGCAGGTTCTAAAAACCCAAACAAACCCAAACAACTTTTTTTTAATCATCAATATATTTATTTATATGGAATATTTAGAACCTACAGTACTGTAGGTTCTAAAAATTGCATATAAATAAATATATTGATGATTAAAAAAAAGTTGTTTATTCAAACATATCTTAACTTTCTTCTATTATCGAGCTAAATCATATTAGAAAATTAAATAACCTGACAGAAAAAGTGCTCTGTACACTGAGGTGCCCCAAATACCAGTGCTGTATCAATGAAAATATGTTGACTGATCGAGATAGCACGTTCTTCTATCACAATTCGAGATAGCACGTTCTTCTATCACAATTTGAGATAGCTCGTTCTTCTATCACAATTTGAGATAGCACGTTCTTCTATCACAATTTGAGATAGCACGTTCTTCTCTCATAATTTGAGATAGCACGTTCTTCTATCACAATTTGAGATAGCACGTTCTTCTATCACAATTTGAGATAGCACGTTCTTCCATACTGCCGTCGATTTGAAAAGTACGATTATTATTTATTTTAATATAAGGTACAAACATGGAGGTAATGCGTGGAACAGAATATCCGATAAATGGCCGCCTCGTCCCTGGTTGCAAATGTTCACGCTTTTGACAAAATTTTCAATAACATTTTGCCATAATTGCGGACTAATTTCATTAAGTAATACATTTTATTTATTTTATTATTGCGTAGAGTCTTAAGTATGATTTTGTTCAAAGATTTTGTAAAAATTCCAAAAAATTGACCGATGAGTTATGACGATTTTAGTGGAGCAAGTCAGAACGTCCCGTTGGGTTACGGCTCTGGCGGTCCGCGGTGCGTTGTAATCTACGTGTGGCTTCTAAGGGTATTGGAATGACTTTGGCTTCAAAAGCGTCCTACTGATCATGCAAATAATGGGACTGACGATTGGGCAGAATGCACATACGGAATGCCACGAAATCGATGCATGCCGCATACAGCTACCCGAGCGGAGCAAACTTCAAAAGAAGCGCGACAACTTCGTCGCACAGTCAAAAAAGAAGCCGATGAGATAGCTGGTACTGCGGAAGGATTATTATGTTGTGCAGAAATCGCAGATTGAAGGTACGAAAAATAATTGTGGTTTTATCTCAAGCAAGTAGTCCATACAACACTATCTTACAATTAATTTCTTCAAATAACAATTGGAACAAAAGAGTGCATTTTATAGATAGAAATTTCAAATAAATGATGTTTAATTTTTTTACTAGCTCCATTAGAATGGAGATATAAGCGACGAAAATGAATCGCGTCACCTGTTACTCATCCTTTCGTCCCTTTCACGCATCGTTCCGTATCTCTCATTGAAAGTTTTCTTGTTCAAATCTCCATTACTAATGGAGCTAGCAAAAAATTGACGAGACCTTTTTTATTATCAATTTAAAAAAAAACATCTTTTGTTTCAAACGTTTTTTTCTACTAATTGCACTTTTTCGTCACAATCGTCATTGTAACAATTAAATTGTTTATTACGAAGAAAAACATTCTAGAACAAAATAGATGTTATTCGTATTTCCCATACTAAAAACCATAGGGAACCACCGAAGATGTTGAGCAGCGCAAACATTTATACAAAAATTGTATACGGAAAAAGTGAATTTAGTATATTTTCTTCTCTTGCGTTTATCTCGAAAGTATACATTGCAATTTGACGTACGTCATATCTCAAAATCTAATCGCCCGATTTGCTTGAAATTTGGACTGGACATATTTTATAACATATTCAATCAAAAAACCGGATGATTTTTTCATATGTTTCTCCGTTTGTTAATAACAAACGTTTAAAGTCGTTATTTTTGGTAAAAAATTGACCTTTTTTTTCAAAACAGTGCAATTTATGCAATTTTTTTTAATTTCGAAGATGAATTCACCATTGTACTAGGAGTATATTTTTCCATTTTTTACTTTAGATGAATCCAGTTACCGGAATCATCGACGGTAGTATGGAAGAACGTGCTATCTCAAATTGTGATAGAAGAACGTGATATCCCAAATTGTGATAGAAGAACGTGCTATCTCAAATTATGATAGGAGAACGTGCTATCTCATATTGTGATAGAAGAACGTGCTATCTCAAATTATGAGAGAAGAACGTGCTATCTCAAATTGTGATAGAAGAACGTGCTATCTCAAATTGTGATAGAAGAACGTGCTATCTCGAATTGTGATAGAAGAACGTGCTATCTCGAGCAGTCAACATATTTTCATTGATACAGCACTGGTATTTGGGGCACCTCAGTATACAGAGCACTTTTTCTGTTAGGTTATTTAATTTTCTAATATGATTTAGCTCGATAATAGAAGAAAGTTAAAATATGTTTGAATAAACAACTTTTTTTTAATCATCAATATAAATAAATATATTGATGATTAAAAAAAAGTTGTTTATTCAAACATATCTTAATCTTTATTATCGAGCTAAATCTTAATCTATTATTGAGCTAAATCATATTAGAAACTCTTTTTTAATCATCAATATATTTATTTATATGGAATTTTTAGAACCTACAGTAACTATAGGTTCTAAAAACCCAAACAAACCCAAACAACTTTTTTTTAATCATCAATATATTTATTTATATGGAATTTTTAGAATCTACAGTACTGTAGGTTCTAAAAATTACTTTAGAACCTGCAGTTGCCTACAGTACTGTAGGTTTTAAAAATTCCATATAAATAAATATATTGATGATTAAAAAAAAGTTTCTAATATGATTTAGCTCAATAATAAACATTAAGATATGTTTGAATAAACAACTTTTTTTTAATCATCAATATATTTATTTATATTGATGATTAAAATAAAGTTGTTTATTCAAACATATCTTAATTTTTTTCTATTATCGAGCTAAATCATATTAGAAAATTAAATAACCTAACAGAAAAAGTGCTCTGTATACTGAGGTGCCCCAAATACCAGTGGCGTATCAATGAAAATATGTTGACTGATCGAGATAGCACATTCTTCTATCACAATTCGAGATATCACGTTCTTCTATCACAATTTGAGATATCACGTTCTTCTATCACAATTTGAGATAGCACGTTCTTCTCTCATAATATGAGATAGCACGTTCTTCTATCACAATTTGAGATAGCACGTTCTTCTATCACAATTTGAGATAGCACGTTCTTCTCTCATAATTTGAGATAGCACGTTCTTCTATCACAATTTGAGATAGCACGTTCTTCTATCACAATTTGAGATAGCACGTTCTTCTATCACAATTTGGGATAGCACGTTCTTCTATCACAATTTGAGATAGCACGTTCTTCCATACTGCCGTCGTCATGTTCACGACCGAGCCATGCGGAGGCTACAGCCCTGAGATTAAATAACAATGATATAATTAAATAATAAATACGTTGTTTATATATTTTTTGCAATAAAAAAAACGGTAACATGTCAAGACTATGTACTAACTAACTGTGTGCGAAAGATCAACCTTATCATCCCAATACGTGAGACAAAATATATTGAAAAGCGACCTGTTTTTTTAACTTGACGGTTATGCATACGCCTTAATGGTGCGTCCAATTGCTTCCCTGAGCTCCGGAATGATCTGTGGACCATTGGCATACACTTTTCCTTTCACAAAACCCCAAAGAAAAAAGTCCAATGGCGTCAAATTGCATGATCTTGGTGGCTAATTCACATCGCCGCGGCGCGAGATAACACGACCATGAAATAACTGCAATAACTGCATTGTTTCGTCCATTTTTGTAGTGAATTTTTACAATTCCTATGCGTCGCTCGATCGTGTAATCCTCCATGAGCAAACCTCAATACTTCCTGATGCGAGTTGTCAAAAATCAGTGCTCTATATTCACAACAACAAAAAAATGGCGCACAATATAAAATGTCAGGTTATTTTGCGACACCCTATACATTTCCGAGTGTGTAATTTCAGGATTCGATTCGTGCGTTTTGTATTACATACTTCAGTATATTGATTCTATGCATATTTGGTGTGTTCTTTGATTCTTTTTTACACACTGAATGCGTGTTGGTCAAAGGCATCACAGCCCGTTTACCGAATGGATAGAATATTTCATCAATTCAAAATAGAATGAAATCATTAACTCGGAATTCTACATCGAGGTATTTTTTTTAATTATCATTCGTCATACCCAAATATCTGGAAATTATTTTTTTCTAAGAAAAAATTTCGCCTGGACATAGAATCGAACATACGACCTACCTGCCTTTACGCCGTGCGGAAATTGTGTTAGGGCTTTGATCGGACCCATCCTAATTTTCCCTAACTTTACTAGGTCATACTTTGCTACCAAGGGCCATTAAAGGCAAATTAATCAGGGTCTCTAAAATGGCCTCAAAGTTGCTTCGTCAAAACCATTGCAGCCATACATGTACGTGTGCGTGCACTGTACAAAAAAAATGTGTTTTTTTTCGATACGTTTTAGGATTAGCATTCTGTCAAAGATGTCAACACGTTTGATCCCGCGTTGTTCAAGTGAACACATTGCATGCGTGTTGATTTAGGGCATCACAGCCCGTCTACTAAACATATAAGATATTTTTTAATTTCAAAATAAAATAAAATATTCTACTAACAGTTCTACGTCACTGATTGTCTATCATAATTCGTCATTTCCTGACCTTCTGAAATGATTTTGGTCAAGAAAATATTTCGCCTACACGTGGGATCGGACCCTACAACCTACCTGCCTATCTTATACCTATACTACGCACGCTGCCACTACGCTATAGGCCATGCGGCTATCCCGCATAGTGAACGTGCACACATACACACTCAGCACCCATGGACTTGCAGCAACCGTCGCCATCCCGTGTAGAAAATTATGTCGAGAACCAGTAGTACTGCCCCTTAATTGCCTTCCCTAGATAATATCAGGCCGTGGTCAGGTCTTCCAACGTAGATCAGATCCGGAAAGTAACAGGTCTTAAGCCAGGCCCCGTTCCGCCATTCCCTTTTCACGAGAACTGGCCGAGAACAGACGAGGAAAGCGATCCGAAAATCGCCGCGAAATGACGAAGAAGGTAATGATGAAGGTAAAAATTGGTGTGTGACAGCAATTTTTCTCATCCCCAATTCATTGGTCAAAATCTGATGAACGATTGTGCGAGTCAAATGCAACTCCTCCGCGATCATTCTGACAATCAACCGACAATCTGAACACGTAAGATCCCGGATTCTTGCGACATTTTCATCGGTTCTTGAAGATGAAGGCCTTTCGTTGCGTGGTTTATCTTCAATCGACTCTCTTCCTGCTGAAAATGCCCTAAACCACCGACAAACCTGGGCCCTTGACTCCATAGGCTGTCTCCGTAGGCCTGTTGAAGTTATGCAAAGTTCCCGTTGCACTGTGTCCAAGTCTGAAGCAAAACCTGATAGCACACCATTGCTCGGAATTGATGTCACTCATTTTTAGAACGCATTAGAAAAAAACTGTTTCATGAAGAAAAAAAATGCTACGGAGAACCAAATGGCTCTAGCAAGTTCAAACTCGTCCTGAAGGCGCATTTACACACCTGATAGGTTCTAAGATTTTCAATTATCAAGTTGGACCTTTATGAATTTGGTAATACACGTGACACGTCGTAAACACAAGTTATAGGGCTATAAGGACAAAAATAATACGAATATCGTGTTGAATGTTTAAGTGGTTTCTCTACTTCGTTCATTAATAATACTCGATAAAAGATGTGAGTTTTGAGCTCAAACGGTTTGTTTTCGGACATTAACGAAACTTGTAGGTTAAACGTGGCAACACCGCGTTAGCTGGCTCTGTCGGGTGAGTCACTCACAGTCAAGCATTAGACGGCTATTTCAAAACTAGCTGAGGTTTCAAATGTACAGATTATTTACGACTTTTGAACTTTGCAATAAAATTTACTTATTCGTCCGCTCGACATTGTTAATGTGTTCTCGACTTTGTTGAATCAAAAACGCTTTATAAAACGTTAAATGTTGAACGTTTTCCACCGTGTAAATAATTTGGAGCCGACGACGCTTTAGCAATAGTCAATCGTGTCAATAGTAGAAACTGCCGCTGCTGCCAAGTCTATGGGTTATTTTTTCGTCAATCAAATTGCAGCATATTTATATTTAATCGCGGAAAGATAACTATCGATGCAATTTCTCGGCTCAGAAATGATTTTCAACAATATTATGAGTCGGAAATTGCCCAATAGTAGTTTCTTTTAACATGAAATTTTATTCGCAAAAAGTTGACAGCCTGCCGAAAACTCATTGTACTTTCATCCTCAGTCTTGTATCCAAGGAACGGTATTGAAATTCATTAAGGCCGTCTTCTAGTCTAGAATTTTGAAAAAATCGATTTTTTTTCTTCATATTTTCAATGTTTAGTATTTCAAGAATATACCCTCCAAAGGAAATTTGGAAATTCCAAATATTAACGGAGTTACAGCTGTAATTAGTGAGGTGGAAACTTAACCGGCGCTGCCGGACCGAATTGAACAATAGACGGTTCCGTCTGCTCGACTACCTGAGGCCCTACCCTTCGTGATATTCACGTTTCTTGACTACCTGAGGTCCCCTACCGTTCACCGATTAATCGCCGATTAACGAAATGTAAGTATACGTACCATTATATGACTTAGACTGCCTGAAACTGTACTCGAATCTTTAAACGCGTTTTTCTCGAAACTACTTTTTTCGAGACGGTTGACATGATATCTCAAGTTGTAATGAACCGATTTACTTGAAATTTTTTGTGGACCTTCTCTATACACCCCTCTATCGCCCCTACCAGATTTATAGCGAAATTTTGTTATTAATTATTTTTAAAAAATCAACAATCGTGAAAAAAAACGGCAAAAAATGACCTTTTTTTTAAACAGCCGCCATTTTGCGATTTTTTTTTGCCTGAGGTAGGGGCTATAATGACATCCTTACTAATTAAGAATCTATTTTTTTTTTTAGATGACCAGGAGGGTTAGAATCATGTCAACCAGGAGAGGCCGTTTTTTTCCACCCCCACTTTACCAGCCTGCATCTACCAGAATTATGGATTTTTTTTTCGCCAATTTTTTTTATACAATGTCAAAGGATGAATAAATATGCGGTAAAACGATAGATACGGAAATATTTTTTGTTTATTTTTAATCGCATGTTGAAAAATCCTCAAATTTTGGCCCTCTAGACTAGAAGACGGCCTTAAAACGACGTATCAGCAGATAACAAAGTACATGTCCTTTAATTTTCCGAGTTCGTAAACATATATGGGTTTGGGTGAGATTGGAGTCGGACACTATAGTGAGTGATCATTTGAGTATTCATACGCGGATATAATTCGACGACGGTAAGGTAATGATAGATACAAAATTTCAAGGACGAATTGGCCGCAACGTCTGCCGCTCGCTAAAATGAATAAGCTGGTATGACCAGATTCCACTACCTCTCCATTTCAGATCATTCACACGGCCTCTCTGTCTCCCATCCTTTCGTACTTATCGCAACTTCAGCCTTTTCTACACTCTGGTTAGGATATAATGAGACAACGTATCTCGATGGCTCTAACATCGACGATGCGACGGCTCGAGGATTAACTAGGGAGTCGCTTGCATCGTTCGTTGATACGCACACATTCCTCCCCAGGTAATGTTGATTTCAACAACGGGTTTTTCAAATACTATGAATATACTCGGTTCGAAGTGGCTTTAATGGAAAGGCGCACGATCAACACTCGACCCATAAGTGCGAGAGTGATGGAAGATTGCAGGTGTATGTAAGCAAGAGAGACAGATAAAATGACAAACAGAGACAGATAGACACGCCATGCCTGCTTGAAATCTTCAACAGTAGATTTACAATGTGTTAACATTTTTTCTTGGGTCAATGAAAATTGACGAAAGTCGGATACACCGAATCAGTGACCGGACGAAAGCTGGTTTATTTTGGAAAATACTAACGAATGTACATTGTCGATATAAACTCGAATCCTTGCAATCAAATTAAAAATATTGTTTTATTAAAAATGGGCCTCGACAATTGCTGTGTAATAAATTGTAATAATACCTGGAGAAATTGCTGCTCCGGATTTGTTTTTGAAGTGCGCATTTCGCGGTTGATATGATAAATTAAAGCAGCAATGTGCTCGTATTTACCACTTTGATTTTAGATACAATCACATTTTGCTTCGTGCTGTATTTACGAGGTGTGTAAATTAAGTAATGAAATTGGCAACGTAGCGTTTGATCTGACAATACTTGGGACGCGGAACTTGGAAGGGCGGCAGGTGAACATGTGATACGCCTTCGGTACGAGTTTTAAGGGGAGATATACACCTAGGAGTCGGAAAAAAAGGTCATTTTTGTGATTTTTTTCAAGGAAAACTATTTGAAATTTTGGATTGGGGTTTTAATTATCTAAAAGTATATACATTCAAAAATATGTTTAATTTTCTTTATTTAAAAATATCAAAAATATACAAGGATATTGTATGATCCTTGGAGCGTCGTAGAAAAATCTGCGTATACGGTACCCACTGGCGTTTCTTCAAAAATCATCTAAAAAAAAACAAAAAGATTATTAAATTAGATACTATAATCTAGTACTTGTCATAGCCGATTTTGAAAATATCGATTTATGACAAAATGGCGGACGTTTGAACATAAATAGTGATTTTTGGGACAAAAATTAGTTATTATTTTGCCTATAAAACAAAAACTAAGTAACGGAAAAAAAAATCCTATGACAAGTACTAGATAATGGTGTATAGAATAACCACAAAAAACCTCAAGGCAATCGGTTCATTGGTTTTCGAGAAATTTTGGGTACCGATTTGAAAAACGTGGTTTTGAGAAAAACGCGTTCGAAAATTTGGGAATGAATAAATCATGAAATTTGTCAACTTACATGGAATCATCGATACCAGGCCCATAGTGTAGGTCTTCTACGGTCGACGGAATGTTCATAGCTTCTAAATTTTGTTGTCGGCGCCGTATTCGACCTTCTTTTGTCTGTTCTTGCGCTTGCAGCTCGGCTTTCGCTATGCGAGTTTCGTCTTCTTGCGCAGCGTACAAGTGCGCTCCTGATCCAACCGATATTCCTAACACGTTCATAACTTCCAATAATGAGGTGACACCATTGTTGAACGTGCATGTTGCAAGAAATACAGCAATGTTAACGATTTTTGCCCCGCTGTTCATCGTTTTTGGAGCTATCTTCCAAATAAGTTGGTTGAAGCTCTCATTGCAGTTTTGGGTATATCCGTCAACGCAGCGTTCTAACAATTTGTCATTGCTGAGGTCTTCGTATATTGGTTTGATGACATCTAACACCATTTTTCGTTTGCCGCTACCTGCTGTCGGCTCGGCGCCAAAACACGTTTCACTTTCTCGGCTTTAACTGGCTTATTTATCGAAATATTAACTTGCCGTTTTCACCAGATATTCTGGAGACCTCAAACTTCAAGAAAATGCAAAATAAAATCGATTTTTTCAACCATCTAGGTGTATATCTCCTCTTAACTCGCTAAAGTTATTTGGTTGTCCGTAGCGATTTTTTTTCGTGAAACAGATTTTTCTAGTGCGTTCTAAAAACGAGTGACATCAATTTCGAGTAACGGTGTGCTATCACCGTAGGTTTCGCTTCAGACTTGGGCACAGTGCAACGGAAACTTTTCCAAACCTTCAGCAGGCCTACGGAAACAGTGTTTTGTCAAGGGCCCAGATTTTTCGGTGCTTCAAGGCATACTCAGAAGGAAGAGAGTCGATTGAAGATGAACTACGCAGCGGAAGGCCTGCGTCGTCAAGACCCGATGAAAATATCGACAGAATCCGGGATCTTGTGCGTTCAGATCGTCGGTTGACAGTCAGAATGATCGGGGAAGAGTTGAATTTGACTCACATCACCGTTTATCAGATTTTGACCAATGAATTGGGGATGAAAAAAATTGCTGTTACACGGCAATTTTAATAAACGAGTTTTTGGCCAGTAAAAACATTGCTGTGGCTCCTCAGCCTCCTTAATCGCCTGATTTGAGTACTTGTAACTTTTTCCTCTTCCCGAGATTGAAAAATCACCTTAACTGACGTCATTTTGGGACATTCGAAAACATTCAAATGGCTGTAACCGGGCAGCTCGAAAAAATTTTTTTCTAAGAAAATCGAGGCCATACCAGTATGCGAGTTCCAGCACTGCTATGAGGATTGGAAAAACCATCGCCAGCACTATGTGGCTTTCCAAGAAAGTTATTTCGAGGGAGACGATATTGAACTGTAATTCTATTCAAATAAAAAAAAACATAGAAAAAATCAGTCTCATTACTTAATTTACACACCTCGTAGGTACTCATGTGCATCTTCAACGAGTCCGTCCGTTGAGGGTCTCGAAAAAAAGGCGTTCTCTTTCTACGGCCACTGGGACGCCATTTAGTATAAGGTGTAGTAAAAAAAAATTGATTATTTTTGCATGAAATTGAAGGCTTTATTTAGCATAGTTAGAATGATCCGATTTAGGTCTAATATGCACCGTTTTGATCGATAACTTGTTGCCACTTTGAAGGTAATTTCATTATGCCTTTCTCATAGAAACCCTCGTCCCTATTGGCAAAAAACTGGGACAGTCGATTTTCACAAGCTTCTCTTGAGGCCAATTTTTTATCAGCAAAATCATTCGCCATAGACAGGAACAGGTGGTAATCACTTGGTGCCAGATCCGGACTACAAGGTGGATGCATACGAACCTCCCAACCAAGCTCCCGGAGCTTCTGGCGAGTCACTATCGATGTGTGTGGCCTGGCGTTGTCCTGATGGAACACAATTCCTCTCCTATTGGCCAAAGCTGGCCGCTTCTGGGCGATTGCTTCCTTCAGACGGTCCAATTGTTGACAGTACAGGTCTGAATTAAGAGTTTGGCCGTAGGGGGGCGGCTCATAGTAGATGATTCCCTGCCAATCCCACCAAACATACAGTAAAATCTTCCTGACCGTCAATCCTGGCTTGGCCACCGTTTGCGCCGGCTTACCGCGATTCGACCACGACCGTTTTCGCTTGACGTTGTCGTAAGTGACCCACTTTTCATCACCAGGCACCATCCGCTTCAGAAATGGGTCGATTTTGTTGCGATTCAGCAGCGATTCGCAGATGGAAATTCGGTCCATGAGGTTTTTTTGCGTTAACTCGTGTGGCACCCATACATCGAGCTTCTTTTTGTATCCAGCCTTATTCAAGTGGTCCCAAACGGTTTTTTGTGCAATGTTTAGCTCCTAGGTAATCGAAACAGTGCTTACATGACGGTCGGACTCGACGATTTCCATTATTTTATCGACATTTTCGACAATTGGCCTTCCAGAGCGTGGTGCATCTTTGACATCAAAATTATCGGAACGGAATCGACGAAACCAAAATTGCGCGTGATTGGCTGTTACAGTATCAGGACCATAAACACTATTCACATTTTCAGCCGCCTGGCTTGCGTTTTCGCCTTTATCGAAGAAAAACTGTAAAATATGGCGTATTTTCACTTCGCCGGTGGCCATCTTTGACGCGCGCTCAAAAAATATTGAGTCAAGCAATCACAAAACTGTCTGAAATGTTTATTTTAGTACGAAATCTTATCTTTCTAACGCCATCTAGCGCAATCTGATCGCACTTATACAACGCGAGACACAGATTACTAAAGCCATCTATTGCAAAAATAATGGATTTCTTTTTACTACACCTAATATTTTTAAAAAATTATTTTATTACCTATAGTATGTAAAAAACGCACCAAACCTCATTTTGATTGCTTTATCAATATTTTCAAATAAAAAAATCCCAAAAAGTCTTGTTTTCCGACCATCCAAAGATAGGGTGTACTTCAAAGATATTCGATATAAATAAGATCTGAAAGCGGTTACTACTGGCACATTTATTTATCTTACGATTGGCATATACGAAACATTCAATTTATTAGGATTTCGAACCGTTTTTCCGGACCGATTGATCAAATTTTTACAAAACAATTGAAGGAACAAGTGTATTGTTCGTAAACATCGTGCGATCATCATCAAAATGGAAAGATCGATTTTTTCGATTTTTTCACAACTTTGTACTAGTTACTTGTTAAATGTGAGGGAAAAAAAAATTTTCCTCACATTTAACAAGTGAACACCGATTTTTGTTTTCAAACTTGTATAACATTTCAGGAAATAGTACTGACTCATATTAGACACGATTCGGCCTTTGGGTAAAACCATAATTTTACTCATCTTTAATTGCATTAATTAAAAGTTGATACTCCCAAGCTGTATTCACTACTCGATCTGAGAACATTTATGCGATTAATTCTCGATATTTTCTGCGAAGGTTATTAGGGTTAAAAAAAACGGTTTTTTTTCAAAACTCATATTTTTTCGGGAGAAAAAACCAATTAACAGTTTTTTTCAAAACTCATATTTTTTCGGAAGAAAAAACCAATTAACAGTTTTTTTCAAAACTAATCTTTTTTTTGGTAAAATTTTCTTAAGTTTTGGTAAAAAGAAATCAAAAGTTTTTGTAAACTTAAATTTATTTCATTTTTTGATCATGCCTAGGCGGCATTTATCTGAGCCAGAAGTCGTTTGGCTAGTGACGCTTGTCGAAGAGGGTTACAGTTATCGGGATATCGGTGACAGGTTGAGCGTAGTGTATCGGTGGTATCTCGTGCCTATACACGTTACCAAGAAACCGGTGGATACGGTCGACGGCCGGGACAAGGTCGAAGTCGTATAACAACTCCCCGAGATGATCGGGCAATCGTTCGACGTGTTCGTCAAGAACCTTTTGTTGGCGTTGCTCAGAATTTTCCAAACCGTCGACAGCAGCAACAACAACAACAACAACAACGAAAACAACAGCGATAACGGAAACGACGACGGCCGCGAAACGTTTCATACCAAACGGTTATCAACCGTCTCCGTGAGTCTGGGTCGCGAGCCAGGCATCCCGTCCGTATGCCAATCTTGACGGCCAGGCCATCAACGAGCTCGTCTAGCATACGGTCGCCGACATTTCCAGTATAACAAGAGGCAATGGGATAATGTTTTGTTCACTGATGAGTCTCGGTTTTGTCTGTATGGCAACGACAGAAGGTCCCAAGTTTGGCATCGTCGGGAAGAGCGTTTTTTTTTAACTCTACTCGCCCAGTTGACGTCTTTAAGGGGCCAGTCCACTTTGAAAATTTCAAAAAATCGTTTTTTTTACTGTTTTCGAAAGTACATACATTCAGAAATATTGTGTCAAAATTTTATGAAAATCCGAGCTCTCTAAGTATTTTTTTTTTTTACCTGAACGTCAGGACCTCATTTCGTCTACCCGAGCAGAAATTTAATCAGGCTGCCTGAGGATCCATCAGGGCCGGATCAGGGATCAATAAGGCGCCCTGATCAGGTACGCCTGATTTGAGCCAGACAGGGGCCTGAGCAGGGATCAATAAGGCGCCCTGATCAGGCACGCCTGATTTGCGCCAGACAGGGGCCTGATCAGGGATCAACAAGGCGCCCTGATCAGGCACGCCTGATTTGCGCCGGATAGAAGCCTTATCAGGTATCAATAAGGCGCCCTGATCAGGCACGCATGACTTGCGCCGGACAGGGGCCTGAGCAGGGATCAATAAGGCGCCCTGATCAGGCACGCCTGATTTGCGCCAGACAGGGGCCTGAGCAGGGATCAATAAGGCGCCCTGATCAGGCACGCCTGATTTGCCCCGGATAGAAGCCTTATCAGGTATCAATAAGGCGCCCTGATCAGGCACGCATGATTTGCGCCGGACAGATTGGGCCGGAAAGATTGGGACGGTCATCGCCAAAACCGGAACAAAAACTAAACGATCAAGTCAAGTAAAATAAAAACTTAAACTTTAAAAAAATGTTTTCATATGTTTCATATTTTTAATAACATTAGTAAACTTGATAACGTGTAACTGCGATAATAATTTAATAAATGTTGATCTATTTTTAAACAAAAAATTAATCAAATGATTGAGCCAGATGACACGCATGTCTCAGGCAGGATGAGGCACCTGATCCGGGCCAGATAAGTTGCTTGATCCGAGCCAGATATAGTGCCTAATCCGAGCCTGGTAAGGTGCCTGATCCGGGCCTGATAAAGCGCCTGATCAGAGCCTGATAAGGTGCCTGATCCGGACCTGAATTTGCAAAAGCGTTACATCCCTGATCAGGGCCGGACTAAATTTGCCTGATCCGGTCCGGATTTCACCCTGAACAAATTTCTGCTCGGGTACCTGAGCGTATAGCGCGCTCGGCCGACCCATTGGCCACAAACATCCTCCTGCTCTTTCTGAGGAAGTACAGAAAGTTTTAAAACCTATTTACGAGGATCTCACCAAAACAGAACTGCTCGAAAGGTGTTTAGGTGGCCATACGCAAAACAATAATGAAAGTTTTATCAACTGCGTATGGAATATGGCACCTAAACACATGTTCAACGGCAAAAAAATCGTAGACATTGCCTGCAAAGTTTCCGCGTGTGTCTTCAATGACGGATTTCATCCATTGCTTAAAATAATGGAAATAATGGGCGTCAAACTCGGCCCGATCGCCATCGGATTCGCCGACAATCGCGATGACGAGCGTGTTCGCTCTGCAAACCGCCGCAGTTCTGAGTGCTCAAAAGAGACCAGAACCAAACGAAAGCAAGCAAGACTTGAAGAAATCGACGATGATGAGCAATCAGAAGGGATTTTGTACGGTGCAGGAATTGCCGATTGAGTTTAGGTAAGAGTTTTTCATAGTATAAACTTCAAACGCGTTTTTCTCGAAACAACGTTTTCAAAATCTAGCTCCATCGTATCTCTAAAACTAATAAACCGATTCTCTTGAAATTTGAACCACATATTGTAAACATGATTCGCAACAAGATGATCCTCGATGGTTTTAAAATTTTGATTTTTACTCTTTTTTTTGCGAAAAACTGCGAAAAAACGCGTCTTTCTTTTAACTTTTTTCGTTTTTCATCTGCCATTTTTTTATTTTTTGATAAAACTTTATATCCGAGGGTCATTTTGTAGCTGGTGTCATACTGAATCTAATGGACTTTGATTTTTTTGTTTCAGACAAGCCGTTGCCGAGTTGTGATGGAGCTACCTAGCCCACCTATTTTTGAGGCGTTACGTTAAACTATAGTTTTTGTACTTAAAAATGAATAAAAATGAATTAAAATTTTTTTAAAAATGTATTTCAAGACTTTATTTATCAAGCCCAACAACTTTTATATTCATATCTTTTATAAAATCCTAAAAAAAAAATCGCGAAAATAGCCCTTTTTCGTGGCTCCAAAGTGGACTGGCCCCTTAATGGCGCATCAGTGAAAGTTTAGGCCGGGATTTCGCCGTCATGGCGGACTCCGCTGGTGATTGTCCGCCAAACCCTCAATGCTAGGCGCTTCATTGACCAAATTTGAAGACCAATTGTGCTGCCTCGACGAGGGGAGATAATACTGTCATTGGTATAATATAGAGGCTAGATACAATACTTTTTAACAATGTCATTACTCAATGTATTATTTTATTCGCAGATTTATTGAAGTGGCACGTCGATGAAAAATTCAGAGAATTGAAATTATTTACATTTTTGAGTTGTACGTAAAATAATTCTGCCGAAATGTGCCTCAGTCATTGTCTTATCAAATCGGTTGCGATGTTACAGAGCTGAAAAAAATTCTCTTAAATCTATTATAATTTAACCTAATTATCTACTCTACTCTAATTTAACCTAACTATATAAACCTGTGGAATACTTTTATGCTAATTTAATATTATGAAGTTATAAAATAAATCTACACAATTAAACTCAATGAGTATTTTCATTGTAAATATAGGGCTAGAAAAAGCCAATGTTGACCCAGCATTGGCACCAGTATCGGATTAGGAAAAGAATCGATAATGGGCCAGTATCTATGCCAATGTTACACCAATATTGGTTCCACCGCTGAACCGATGTCAAAGCCGATGCTGGGCCAATATTCCAGCTGTCACTTGGCCGGTATCGAAACCCGACGTTGGGCGCACGCTGATCGCTAATATTGGACCGAGCCTATCATTTCGGCTTTGGACCAAGCATCGCTTACTCATAATTCCAATCATCGACCGAGGTTTGAGGGCCATCGGAGCGACACTGGGTCGATGCTGAGCCAATTGTAAATTATTTCCTGGGATATTTTTGCAATATCATTCATTATCATCATCCATATTTCTAATAGAAACAATTTGAAAAATATTCGTGTAAAATTTGTAATCTTTTGTAATAACTTCTTTCTAAATCCTGGTTAACTACTTTAGTAGTACAGGATATATTCTTTGCAAAAAACAATACACGAAATTCCAATCTTCATCATATTCTTTTTCCCAATCCACGTAAAAACGTATTTGCGCGCATTGGGTTCTCGTGGGTGGTATTGAGTGCGAGGGATGGGCAAAGGTAAAAAAAAAGAAGAAGCAGAGAGATAACAACCAAGGGAGCCGTTTTCTCGGTACACTAATGAGAAAGCAATTGCCACAAAAACAATCGTACAACTCAAGTGATTTTGGTCAGTAAACAGAGAACGAGATATAGAGAAACAAAGAAAAAGGGTTGCAAAGAGAAAGTAAACGAGTGGGAGGGTGAAAGGGAAAAAGAGAGAAAGAGAGAGAGAGAAAGAGAGAGGGAGAGAGAGAGAGAGAGAGAGAGAGAGAGAGAGAGAGAGAGAGAGAGAGAGAGAGAGAGAAAGAGTAGCATGGAGAAGGAAAAAAAAGTAAACTGCGCATGCTTCTCGCGTGAATGCGAAGGATATTTCAACGTCCTACTGCAATTTGGAGTAAACTGCAAGCTCTTGCCTCTCTGCTGATGCTGCCGGTGGTTTTCCAGAGCACGATCTCGTCAAGGAGTGTAATTAGTTCACCGCCAATTTCGCGCTCTGTCAGTAATGGTGCGCTAGATACATTCGTACAACTGGTATACATGTATACATACACCCGCAGACAAAAATAGATACGCGTGCGCGCGCATACACACACATACATACCATTATGTGTACATATGTGTGTGTATGTGTGGGTGCATGCGTATGTATCTACATGTACATAAAGCAGCAAACGTCGTATACTTGAAGAGAAAAGGTTGCAAAGGAAAAAATGGTGCCACCTTAATAGAGTAATTCGTACGATTAGGCTGTTATAACTATAAGTAGAAGTTATTTCGTTATCAGGCACCGACAGATCACGTTGAAAAAAATCGTTCTCCCTCAATGTTTACTTACATATTAAGGTAGTAGTCTCGTTAAGACGTTTTTCTATAGATTTTTTTTTTGTTTGAATTTTGAGGACCCTATTAAATGATTAGCTGCAAAATTTCAAAAAGATGCGCCGTTCTATTCTCGAAATATTGGCAATCAAAGATTTCACGGTTTTACACGGGTTCTTATGGGGAGCAGTGGAAAATTTTACATTTTACGCAATAACTTCGAAACTTTTCTATAGATTTTTTTAAATTCTCAATTAGAGAGGAACATATGACGAGGTGGGTAAAAAAAATCATGAATTTTGACCGTCTAGTTTCAGAGATATAGCGATTTAAATGAAGCAATGTCCAGCGACGCTAGCGCCACGAAGCGACTGGAGCAGACTAGAACTAGAGTGGAGTAACGTGTGCATATCCGTATACGCAGAGTAACTACGTATTAGTAGCCGGAATGGATAGTCTGATACATAAAGTGACGGTTAGGTAAACATTATATAAGACGTTTTCAAAATTACTTTATAAGTTTTTACATCCCGATAAGATGTACAACCTACATTATATCGATTTTTCGCAATATTTCGAAGCTTTTATCGATTGAACGGAGAATAAACTTTTCAACGTGACTGGAGCGATAATACTACCGTAAAAAAATTGGAATGCTTATAGTAGGACCATCGTATAGGACGGTATATAGTACCCAACCAATCGCATTCGACGGTAAGCCCAATACAGATCCGTAAACGGCCCCGATATGATAAGCATACGACGTCGATCCACATATGTTAACATTTTTCAACCCTACGCGGCATTGTTGTCAGTGGATGTGCAACGAGGACAGAGTAGCTTCTGTCTGTCTTTTTCGCTCTCCTAAACCAGGCGCATGCGTCGTCGACATTATCCCTAGTTCATCGTATATTTGATGGGGATACGAATAACAAAAACCAAAGTAATCAATAATAAGCTTATTGAAAACCTTATAGATTAATGGACACCCTTGTAATTCAGGTCACCCCTAACCATTTTTTATATTAGGTGTAGTAAAAAGAAATCCATTATTTTTGCAATAGATGGCTTTAGTAATCTGTATCTCGCGTTGTATAAGTGCGATCGGATTACGCTAGATGGCGTTAAAAAGATAAGATTTCGTACTAAAATAAACATCTCAGACAGTTTTGTGATTGCTTGACTCAATATTGTTTGAGCGCGCGTCAAAGATGGCTACCAGCAAAGTGAAAATACGCCATATTTTACAGTTTTTCTTCGATAAAGGCGGAAACGCAAGCCAGGCGGCTGAAAATGTGAATATTGTTTATGGTCCTGATACTGTAACAGCCAATCACGCGCAATTTTGGTTTCGTGGATTCCGTTCCGGTAATTTTGATGTCAAATATGCATCACGCTCTGGAAGGCCAATTGTCGAAAATGTCGATAAAATAATGGAAATCGTCGAGCCCGACCGTCATGTAAGCACTGTTTCGATCGCCCAGGAGCTAAACATTGCACAAAAAACCGTTTGGAACCACTGGAATAAGGCTGGGTACAAAAAGAATTTCGATTTATGGGTGCCACACGAGTTAACGCAAAAAAAAACCTCATGGACCGAATTTCCATCGAGCGAGCAAAGAAACGCCTGCGAACGACATCTATCGGAATTTCGCTACGAAATTATGCATAGACCCAATCACGGTCTTACATACAGGTCTTGAAACAACGGTAGTGGGGGAAGGTTCGCTTAGTGTCCAATTTTTGCTTCAATTTCCGACCGCGTGGTGCGCATAACAAAAGATGTCGTGTGCGAAGACGACAGCAATATCATATGTCTCTGTCTTACACACAGCAAGCCAGAGAGAAAGTATCAAACTATAAATAGAATATTTGACAGACGTGAAGATGGTTTGTCCAAATCATTAAAAAAAAGTAAACTTGAGTCATAATCCTTCCCTTATTATCGCGTTTTATCCACCCTTTAGAGGATGAATTTAAAAAAAATGTTATTCGTAAACGTCCTGCGATTGTTTCAAATCCACTCCGGTAATCGCTGCTTGTCACTTTTTTAAAAATAGTTCGGTGTTTTGTGGCCTTTAAAGACGGAGCATTTTTATTTATTCGATTTTGACCCACAATAAGACACAAACAGGGCCACAATAAGAAAAAAAAAAGCTTCGACAATAGAATAAGGCCCACTCACCGCCTATGAAATACGACCGTCGTTTCAATACATGTATGCAAGACCGTCAACCCAATATGAGAGATCGGCCTATGTTCGAGGTCAATATCAATATCAAACTACCGTCGAATTAGTCTCACAATCAGTACCAACGCGACGACAATGTATGCCAACTGTAGGAACGATTTGACATAATGAATTTAATCTGATCGTCGTCTAACATACTTTTAGCAATTGTTGAGCAGTTGTCGAGGATCGTTGGCGCAGTATTGAGCTGACGCTGGACATTCTGTACATTTTTTCAAGGCTCATCCATCAATATTTCCTCTCGCGTAAAGCATTTATTTATAGAAGATCGTAGCCACGAGTTTCAAATTTATAATATTGCGAAAAAGTTCATATTACGACATCCATACACGGTATAATGTTGAACTCTTTTATTAAGGTATTACTGGATGGACTGTCGGGCAAAAAGTTAGTCCAAAATGGGTGAATCGTGAATTTACAAGTTTAGATCATGTCGTACATGTTTAGCCTTACGAATAGCTAATTTAGTAATAAATTAACATTTTAAAATGTTAATTTTCCATTTTTAATAATAATTGAAGTCAGATTCACCGACATTGGCATGTTCTTGACTGAGGTTTTGTCAGTGACTGTACATCGGTTTCAACTGTCCAACCAAAAAATTCTTAATTCTTTTATTTAATTAATACGTTCAGATCATCTTATTATTATCAATAGTTACCCAAAAACTCAATATATATTGAGTTTTACAATGATTGCTATTAATTCATCGTTGAAAAAGGCGATACTACTCATTAATTTAATTAAATTTTCAACAATTACTCAGTCGATTTATTTGAGACGTAGCATAATCAATCGCTTGATTCTCAATTCTAATGATATAATATTTTCAGAATTTACGGCGATTTAGTTCCATTCGTTCTGTAACCATTAACGTCTGCAGAAGCTGTTTTCCCATAAGCGACCATGTTAAATTCATATGTTTATAACTACTATATCAATTAGTGAAAAATTCGATAATAATGCATTCATTATTATTCTACCGAGAACTATCATTCCTCAAATTTTCAAGAATTTTTGCGATTTTTTAATATTCCTTCAGTAATATCTTAAGGCCGTCTTCTGGTCTAGAGGGCCAAAATTTGGGGATTTTTCAACATGCGATTAAAAAAAAGACAAAAAATATTTCCGTATCTATCTTTTTACCACATATTTATTCATCCTTTGACATTGCATAAAAAAATTGGCGACAAAAAAATCCATAATTCTGGTAGATGCAGGCTGGTAAAGTGGGGGTGGAAAAAAAAACGGCCTCTCCTGGTTGACATGATTCCAAACCTCCTGGTCATCTGAAAAAAAAAATAGATTCTTAATTAGTAAGGATGTCATTATACCCCCTACCTCAGGCAAAAAAAAAAAATTCGCAAAATGGCGGCTGTTTAAAAAAAAAGGTCATTTTTTGCCGTTTTTTTTCACGATTGTTGATTTTTTTAAAATAATTAGTAACAAAATTTCGCGATAAATCTGGTAGGGGCGATAGAGAGGTGTATAGAGAAGGTCCACAAAAAATTTCAAGTAAATCGGTTCATTACAACTTGAGATATCATGTCAACCGTCTCGAAAAAAGTAGTTTCGAGAAAAACGCGTTTAAAGATTTGAGTACAGTTTCAGGCAGTCTAAGTCATATAATGGTACATATACTTAAATTTCGTTAATCGGCGATTCCTGGTCCATAAAATACTCCTTCTTCTTCAAAATCGAAGTCTTTTGATGTGAATATCACGAAGGGTAGGGCCTCAGGTAGTCGAGCAGACGGAACCGTCTATTGTTCGATTCGGTCCGGCAGCGCCGGTTAAGTTTCCACCTCACTAATTACAGCTGTAACTCCGTTAATATTTGGAATTTTCAAATTTCCTTTGGAGGGTATATTCTTGAAATACTAAACATTGAAAATATGCAGAAAAAAAATCGATTTTTTTCAAAATTCTAGACTAGAAGACGGCCTGAAAGGCTTATGCACGAATATATTTGCAGAACGTGGCTTAATCCGTATCCCGATAGAATCTTATACCCGCATAAATCTGGGAAATTGTACATACGAGCTTGTGTACGTCGATCATTGAACCGAAAAATCATGCAGGACACAAGATCGATACATCGCCATCATTTACACTCCAAACATTACGGAACGTTATATTTTTCAACGGCTCTCGTGCAACCGATCCTTTTGCCCTCAGACACCCACCGCCCCCCCCCCCCTCCATCTATCAGCCACATTTCGCTCTTCCTCTTACTCTTCTACGGCATTTTCGTTGAGTTCTCTCGGATTTCTTCCGCCCTGCACAACACGCGAAAAGAAACGTCGTCGTGGACCGACACAGTCACACTTTCTGAATTCTTTTGGCCAAGACGAGCCATCTCTTCACTACACATCTCTTTAATACACGTAACTGTATACTTGGAGTCCTCTTATCGAAGTACTTTATGGATATGTCCATACCCATATCCCGGCCATTCGAGACCCGAAAAACTTTTGAACTTCGAGCCCTGTCGGAGCGTTTTCGTGATTAATGGTATTCCCAAGAGTCGAACTTGCGAATACAGAATACGTCCACATAGAACGTCCAGTTGTATAAGGGAATAGCAGTATAGCAAACGTATATCTTAAGGGGGAAACATCATTTACAACGCCAACAATTAGCTGCTTTTTAAGATTTTTTTACAATGAAAAGTATTGCCTGGCTTCATTACAATTTTGGACACGTTTTATTTC
Organism: Ophion ventricosus; assembly: GCA_963932345.1. Lineage (NCBI taxonomy): Eukaryota > Metazoa > Arthropoda > Insecta > Hymenoptera > Ichneumonidae > Ophion > Ophion ventricosus. Next base: position 6,066,513 of record OZ010711.1, on the reverse strand, counting down.
ATATTTTCACTATTTTCAAACCTTATTTTGTTTAATTTAAGGGGCCAGTCCACTTTGGAGCCACGAAAGAAAGGCTATTTTCGCGATTTTTTTTTTTGAGGATTTTATAAAAGATATGAACCATAAAAGTTGTTGGGCTTGATAAATAAAGTCTTGAAATACATTTTAAAAAAATGTAATTCATTTTATTTAAGTACAAAAACTATAGTTTAACGTAACGCCTCAAAAATAGGTGGGCTAGGTAGCTCCATCACAACTCGGCAACGGCTTGTCTGAAACAAAAAAAATCAAAGTCCATGAGATTCAGTATGACACCAGCTACAAAATGACCTCGGATATAAAGTTTTATCAAAAAATAAAAAATGGCAGATGAAAAACGAAAAAAGTAAAAAAAACGCGTTTTTTCGCAGTTTTTTCGCAAAAAAAGAGTAAAAATCAAAAATTTTAAAACCATCGAGGGGTCATCTTGTTGCGAATCATGTTTACAATGTGTGGTTCAAATTTCGAGAGAATCGGTTTATTAGTTTTAGAGATACGATGGAGCTAGATTTTGAAAACGTTGTTTCGAGAAAACGCGTTTGAAGTTTATACTATGAAAAACTCTTACCTAAACTCAATCGGCAATTCCTGCACCGTACAAAATCCCCTTCTGATTGCTCATCATCGTCGATTTCTTCAAGTTTTGCTTGCTTTCGTTTGGTTCTGGTCTCTTTTGAGCACTCAGAACTGCGGCGGGTTTGCAGAGCGAATACGCTCGTCATCGCGATTGTCGGCGAATCCGATGGCGATCGGGCCGAGTTTGACGCTCATTATTTCCATTATTTTAAGCACTGGACGAAATCCTTCATTAAAAGACACACGCGGAAACTTTGCAGGCAATGTCGACGATTTTTTTTTGCCGTTGAACATGTGTTTAGGTGCCATATTTCATACGCAGTTGTTAAAACTTTCATTATTGTTTTGCGTATGGCCACCTAAACACCTTTCGAGCAGGTTCTGTTTTGGTGAGATCCTCGTAAATAGGTTTTAAAACTTCCTGTACTTCCCTCAGAAAGAGCAGGAGGATGTTTGTGGTCGATGGGTCGGCCGAGCGCGCTATACGCCTCAGGTAGACGAAATGAGGTCCTGACATTCAGGTAAAAAAAAAAATACTTAGAGAGCTCGGATTTTCATAAAATTTTGACACAATATTTCTGAATGTATGTACTTTCGAAAACAGTAAGAAAAAAATCGATTTTTTGAAATTTTCAAAGTGGACTGGCCCCCTTAAATTGGCAGGTGTATAGCTCGGTTCTTCTCGAAAGGTCACATCGTGAGTTGCAAAATTGTTGGCATTCTAGCATAGGCCGTATTGTCCTGAAACAGGTGGACCAAACCTTTTTTTCATATGCTGTCGGTGAACCAAAAGAATAAAGATTGATGAAGAATTTTCAAGTCGGCAACTTGAGAAAGTCAATGTTGTAATTTTTCATGAAATTTCCTCTATTCGCACGTTTTTTTTTTTGTTACCGATAAACTGATAGTGTAGCTAAATTTCATCGAAATTGGTCGAATCGTTTTTGAGAAATCATGCTAACAGTTCGGAAGAATGCACTTTTTAGAAAAAAAAGCATTTTAAAGTTTTAACGAGTGGAAAATTGAATGATTTTGACGTCTTATCGGTTAATCAGCGATCCTAGTGCATCCTACATTAGTCCTTCACCTTCTTCATAATACTGATTTTCCTGCTGCTATTTTTTTGGAGCTTTTAAGAGCCCCCCCCCCCCCAAGGCTTTATATACCATTGGATGGTCGGACAACAAGGCTTTTTGGGGATTTTTTTTCATACTAATATAACAATGACAATGAGGTTTGAAGGATTTATTTTACATATATGGAGATACTCAAATTAAATATTCAATTTCCAAAAAAATACAAAATGGCGTCCCAGTAGCCGCTAGAAAGAGAAAGCCTTTTTTTAAGACCCTCCAACGTCACCAACGCACATGAGCTCCTAGAAGAAAAAAGAATTTTTTTTTCGTAATCTACATGAGTTTTGCTACCGAAGTACTCACGATTGTTACAAATTATTGATTTTTTGCAAATGTGACATCATTTTGGAAAAAAAAAGATCGCACAATCGACCAAACAAAGCGACCTTACTTTGTTTAAAAAAAACCGTAATTGTTAATCGATCGTAAAAATCGTGTGTACTTTGATAGAAAATCTATCTAAGAAGCTACAGTTCACATTTGAAGTTAATCGGTTGAAAATTGTAGGAGCTGCGAGACCGCCCGATTTTGAAAACATGATTTCAAGAAAAAACGCGTTCAAGATTTCACAACCAACATCAGAATATTTCAAAAAATGTTTGCTTCCACCTACAATAATTTTTGCATATCATTCTTGCGATGTTTACACATCATTTAAGCCAATGAAATAGAACGATAGATTTTTTTTCCAAAGCTTAATTGATCAGGCTTAATTGATTAATTTCATTATATTCACAATTTTCTGTGCTACTAAAATAGAAGAGCAATAAAATAAACATTGATAATGTAGAGTCGTCGAGTACAGATCTACTTTTGCAACATCAATTATTAATAATTGATCGTTTTATCAATTTGCCGACGAAAAAACTGGCCTATCTATCATAATGTTTGTGTTTTCTGTGAGATATTCAATCTTGGTTGAGATTTTCGGCGACAAGGAAAAATGTATAGTACCGCATCCCGATCGATCAGCCGTTCTAATATTGTGTGCATAAACAAATTTTCATCGAAAACTGGCAAATATTTTCGAATCAGCCCGAGGCTTTGGAGCGGGGCAATAAACATCTCACGGATTTATCCAAGAGCTCTCCGGCATTCGATTCAATTTACGTTCGTGTCGATGCCTTGGAGGAATCGGCCTCCATCAGAGTAAGGGCGGGAGAGAGCGGGAGAGAGAGAGAGAGAGAGAGAGAGAGAGAGAGAGAGAGAGAGAGAGAGAGAGAGAGAGAGAGAGAGAGAGAGAGAGAGAGAGAGAGAGAGAGAGAAGAGGAGAGAGAGAGAGAGAGGAGAGAGAGAGAGAGAGAGAGAGAGAGAGAGAGAGAGAGAGAGAGAGAGAGAGAGAGAGAGAGAGAGAGAGAGAGAGAGAGAGAGAGAGAGAGAGGAGAGAGAGAGAGAGAGAGAGAGAGAGAGAGAGAGAGAGAGAGAGAGAGAGAGAGAGATGGAAAAGGGAAGAGAGTAAAAGAGCTATCGGTAAGCGGGTCCTTCGGTTGACCTGGCACGGTGCCACAGTTGCACGGGACTCACGTTCCGGTTTTTATTTCCTTTGCGAAAATACTCGAGAGCGACCTAGGCAAATATGCCGGTGCATCCAGTGTGCAATTGCCGACCCGTACCGACTATTCCGAGGCTATGTAAAAGGAATGATATAAATAAGAGCGCCACAAAAGAAAGTAAAAAGGAAACAGTTTCGTCGCCAAATTTCAAGCGTGCGTGCTCACTTGAGATGTTTGTCTAGGCTTGAAAATGGAAAAATAGATGCAAAGATAAACTCATACAGCAGAAGAATCATTTTATACCTTATCCGTATTATTGCGGAACAATTATTGTATTCATTAGTTCCTTGTTTGTTTCCTGTTATTATTATGTGTATTACTAACAAAAAAAAACTTCAAAGATAAAATATGCTAAATAAAAATGTTTCAAATCTTTGTGGCCTGATTAGAACGCGGCGGCGCATCCATGCAGCCGCTCGCGCGTGTCCCCGATTCTCTACTGCAAATGAATTTTTCGTGGCGAAAACCAAAAGATGCGCTCCGAAGAGCAGTTCAGCGACGCGAAGACAACTCCAGCCCCAATTTGTAACATTTTTTAACCTCGATAGAGAGAGATAGTACATTTCATTTTATATTTCAAGTCCGACAAATTCTACGTTGCCCACATTTAGAGTGTTTTCTATAAAGTAAATTTCTCAAAAAAAAGCATGTTATAAAATAAGTGTTCCGAGACGATTTCCCAAAGTTGTTTTTACCTATATATTGCATCAAGTCGCTTTATATTTACGACGAGCACAACATTAATCCTCCAAGCTAACAAAATAGATAATAAAATTTAAACAACAATTGAAAGGTTTATTCTTTTTCGGTGACAATTATTTTTTATTGAAACAGCAGTTTAAATAAAAACAATGTTATCTCTTCATCGGAATGAATAGGGAGGTTTGAATACAATTTTATTAGAGCCAAATAAACCAATTTTCTCAGATTTAAAGGGGCCCCCTTGAGTAGACGGCGGAAAACATATGTAAATTTTGAGAATTATTATCTCAAAAACTATTTGTCCGATTTCATCCAAGTGTGTTTTACTCGAAAGTAGAAATATTGAGATATATTGACAAAATGTTTTATAAATATACAGGGTGAGGCAGATAAAGTGTTACATAGCAATAGCACTCAAACTATTGATCATATCCAAAAATGTTTCAGACAAAAGTTTCAGTGTTCGAGAAGGCCGTCATACTGTACCACCCTATTTTTTTTATCGGTGGAGGCGTTGAAGCTACGTCAAGGTCAACTCCACTTTTTTAAATGGAAGCATGTCTTCTTTTTTCGATGATATTATTACCGATTTTAAGACGAATTCAGCGACCTACAACACAAGGTCATTCTAGTCATGCAAAGTATGAAAATAGTCGAAAAATTGAAAAATATCGGAATAATCACTTTCAAAGGATCCACTAACCTTGGTTTGGGTCTACCTACAGAAGATGCTCGAAGTGATGACCCTCGACTTGTAAGCACTTGTTTGATTGCTGTTTTCATTTCTTACGATACCAATGTTTCTTATCGGCAGCAAGTGCGCATTTTCTGTTGACATATCAGTTAGTCACGCATTACCTTCTAATGTGAGTACATCGGATCGCGAAAATGAACTTTTTATAGGGTTTTGTCAAAGAACGCGTAATGGCGGTAGCACCTACCACGCCTGACGACATGAAAGAAAGAATACGCCGAGCATGTACCGAAATTACACCACAAATGTTGGCTGAAGTTAGACGGTCTTTTCATCAGCGAATTAACAAGTGCTTACAAGTCGAGGGTCATCACTTCGAGCATCTTCTGTAGGTAGACCCAAACCAAGATTAGTGGATCCTTTGAAAGTGATTATTCCAATATTTTACGATTTTTCGACTATTTTCATACTTTGCGTGACTAGAATGACCTTGTGTTGTAGGTCGCTGAATTCGTCTTAAAATCGGTAATAATGTTATCGAAAAAAAATACATGGTTCCATTTAAAAAAGTGGAGTTGACCTTGACGTAGCTTCAGCGCCTCCACCGATAAAAAATAGGGTGGTCCAGTATGACGGCCTTCTCGAACACTGAAACTTTTGTCTGAAACATTTTTGGATATGATCAATAGTTTGAGTGCTATTGCTCTGTAACACTTTATGTGCCTCACCCTGTATAATACAGTGGATAGATCTCCAAAGGGTTTCATATGTACATATGTATTTCATGTGGACGGGGGGATGAAAGAGGGAGTGAGAAGAGAGAGAGAGAGAGAGAGAGAGAGAGAGAGAGAGAGAGAGAGAGAGAGGGCTCTATTTTTTGCCAGGGCGCTGTTTTTTTTTTTTATAAAAAATTAATTTGTAGAGCGCCAACGCAGTTTGAGAAAATGAGTAAACTCCTTACTTTAATCACAAATATTTTATTGGACACGGCTAGCTGGGACAGGACGTGGCTTTAATTGAAACCACCCTTTTTGTATATTATTTCATAATACGTTACTTGGAAATTCACGGGAATATTTCGGTCATATGAGCACTCCAGAATTGGAAATAAAGGCTGATTAGAGATGGACTCACGGGTTAACGATCATCCTTTTATTCTCCTGAGTAAACGTCCCAGGTATATTCACGAAATGGTATACCACATTTTTTTACATCTTTGGGGATTTTTCTCTTAATATTAATTTATTATGGTAAGGCTATACACGACTCCTCGACGGCAGACCCTGCCCTCGGCGTTTATAATAGCTAGCTCGAGATCCGGGGCAAGAGTGATCTTTCTTATGAGATCTCGAGTCGATCTGCCCATTCCGACACCTTCCCTCTCCCTAATATCTAGATAGATCAAAATGTCGAAAGGGCGCTTTCGACATTTATTTATTTTCCCGTCATAATATGTTGTTAAACTGTTATAAAAAATGAACAAATCTCTTTTTGCATCGTAACGTGACATTAAAAAAAAAAAGAACTGCCAGAATTTGTTTCGAAAGAGAAACGGAAAATCAAATTTTATCAAAATAAAAAAAAATAAAAACGAATGAAATAATATTATGACAAAATTTGATCAAATTTTACATTGTCACTTCCCAGCAGTAATTAATTTTGCAATTTGCAGCAGATGAGCTAAGCATTATGCAAAAAAATCAAAGATTGATTCTGATAAATGTAGAATAATAAATTTCTTAGTTTAAAAAATCTCTCAAAATTGCCTAATTTCTTCTCGTCAAAATGTATATCCTGCCTTTATTTACAAAATATATTTTATCTTAACAATCAGAAAGACGGATTTTTTTGTTTTTAAAATTGAAATATTAGTAATTGTTGATTAAATTGGAAGAGTAATAAAATGTGACTGATTCATCTTTATTGTTTTATTTCAACATAGCCTTAACGTTCTCATCTTGTCCCTACTACCCCTACTTACCCTCAAAATTTATAAAAACTCTCGTCTTCGCATTTAGAACACCTACTGTGCACAGCCGTATCGTAACTAAGTTGCGTGGTGCGTAGGTATCACAAATTAGAAAAATTCCTCACGCCGTCAAAATTTGATATTGAACTGTGAAAATGAAGTCAGTGTTTGTGGGACCCAAACAACGATAACGGGTGAACAGAATTGGCAATGAATACATCCTAGTGCGCGACAGTTTCCGATACTTAGGCATAGACATGCGCCGTACTTTGAAAATGGTGCACCATAATAAATCCATAATAAATAAAGCACACAAAAGAACATATTTGCTGTCTGAAATTTTCAGCTGGAACAGTAAAATGAATGAAAATATAAAATAAAAATTCATTAGAGCTTGCATTCTACCTATACCTGCTAGACTACGGGGTTAGACTGCCTCCCGTTCAGAAATTTCTTAGGGATACTTAAGTTCCGATCGCATCCCGATCGGAATATGATACGGATTCCCTAGAAGGGGTATCCTCATCGAAATCCAGATGGCGTCCACTACGCAGCACAAGGCGGAGATGTGCTGGCAAGAATTTGACATACGTATTTCAAATATGTATTCAATACATTTTTCTTAGCAAATTAAATACATATTTTCTTAGTTCGAACGATCTCCATTCAATTTAAATATGATTACTTAGATTAAATGACCTATATCACTTTTCTCCAGGAAATATAAGTTTTTCAAAGTCTATATATTGTTTTTTTCGAACATTTTTTATTAAATGTAAAGAATTTTTTTCAACATTCTGTTATTAAAATATATAAGTTTTGACAGTTATACCGTAGCACCAATTTTTACCTAATCTTTTTTAGATCCTTGAATAAATGATTTCAGAAAACGTCCAACGTCTCCAGCTGATACGGATCGGTATCGCCAGGTGATTTTTACATTCATCCCTGGGATCCGATTCGATATCGAACTAGATCTTGTTCTAGAAGTTCGGCATTCTAGCCTGGATTCTATGCAAAATTTCCACTTGGATTCTGACTAGAGTCCTTGATAGTTCCGGATTAGGATCCTGGCTGGAATCTGATTTGCGAGCGTTACATTTCACTCCCGGATCTGATCCGATATCCGACTAGATCCTAATGAAGAAATCAGGATCCTAGTCCGAATCGGACTGTATCCATGACAATATTTCTGCACGGGCTACTCCCATTGTTTAGCGACAATAACTTAAACAAGTTAGAAACAACTTATAAAAAAATTCTAAATATAGCCGGTAATCTACCAAGAAGCTTCCGAATGCAAGCACTATATGAAATGCTGAACGAGGTCAGCTTTGAGCTTTGGTGAAAGAGCCAAAAATAACTTCGCAGCATACCTTTGAAAACTAACAACGTTGGACAATGACCTAACCGAAATTTATAACGAGATCCTAAGACCCCAAAACTCAGTTTTAGAGCAAAGCTGTTAGCACACACCAAGTCATCATACCATCTGTAAATAAATTTGCATCCCATACCTTCACCAGTTAGAGTCGCGAAACATCGAACTGTAAAAAGTACGTGTTAGTCGGGAACGACAAACAATGTAAGCCAACTATAGTCGTAAGGTACATATATGATAATTAATCACTCAGGATCCTATTACACATGTTCGATGAATGAAAGCTACAACAGCAGACTGTATATACACATAACTGATGAATAAGAAATAATAAACATACATATATACAACTAAGAAATTGGTTTTAACAAAACATGTCATTTTTTTGCTAAATTATTGGAATCTGTCATATGGGCGGAGCCTAAGAAACATGGCGGGGATAAGAGAACCGTGAAACGTAAACAGTCGTGTACTGTAGTGCAAATTTCAGTAATATTATGATCAGTCTTAGTCGAATTTGTGATTGCCCTTCTACCAATCCTAAACAACGCAATTTTGTAAAAGGAGAACGTATTTTGAAGAAAAGACACATTTTTAAATGTGGTACAGTTAGTGACGTTTCCCATACCGGTGCTGTCAGAGTCAAAACGTATTACGAAATAATCCTCGTGCGATTGATGATTAAAAATGATTTGCTCTTGCAAAGCTAGTTTGGGAGAAAAACACAAGCACATCAATGCGACGTTACTGTAATGCAATCGGTAACCCGACTAGAAATTTTCATAGGGACAACCCTATACGGCATAAGGACCTTTTCAGGTGAACCCTAAATAGGGAATGCCTCTCAAGGTCCTGATAAAGATAGTGTTGGGACAACCCTGCGATGGGAAGTACCGATAACGTCCTTATAACGTTTTAACAGGGTTATCCCATCTAGGGTTTGGATAAGGTAATGATGTAAGGTCCCAACAATGTTTATTTAGGGGCAACCACACGAGTCACAGGTGAACATACAAACCTTATACTTCGCAATAATAAATAGATATGCAAATACATTTCTGATAGATACTGCAATAATAAGTGGATTTTATGAGATTTTTTTTTTCATTGTAGAACTGTTCTTATTTTTTTATTTGGAATTTTTTTCATTTTTATTCGGTACTTAATTTTTCATTTTATTTTGATGTGCGGTATTTTGTTTTAAAAGCAAACAATACCTTAAAATTTTATCTTACCTATCTGTGGATTGGAGGAGGTGGGGATGAAAACTTGAAACGGCATATATATAGAGGAAGAGAGAGAATCGGTGTACGCATAAAATGTTGAGAGCCAGGCAAAGCAAAGAATTAACTCGATTACGAGTAAGAAAACATCGTGCCCTTCGCGGTTTATCAGCAAAAAACAATCGCTTATCAATTAAAACGTCTAATTGGGAGACTGAAGAACAGTCGAATGATGAAAGACCGGAAGATTTTGGGGCTAGGCTCAGTGACAATGATTTTGAGGTTAGGCACAGTGACAGTGATTTTGAGGTTAGGCACAGTGATAATGAAGAAACCGAAGAACAGCCAAGAGAGGAATTTAATCGTGTAGTAGTGGAAAACAGTGATGAAGATAACTTTTTCGACGATGATAATGTTGGGCATCATGAACGTGATAAAGATGAAGAAGCAGCGAGTGATAATGGAGAATTCGACAAACTCGAAAATATCAAAAAATGGGCTCTGCGAACCCCAGCAATCCCCCACTCGGGCTTACAACTGTTGCTCAATATTTTAAGAAAACAGGACCTTCCGAATTTACCGAAGAGTGTAAAAACATTCCTAGGTACGAATAAAACGAACCGCGTCATCGAACAACTCGGCGTCGACGGAAGGGGTGAATTTGTATATTTTGGCATCAGAGAAAATCTTATAAAGTGCGTGAACACGACTTTACATGGAACAAATTTTTATAACGTTCTAAAAAATTCCCAACCCAAATCCATGCAACGCTACTGATTTCAGTGGGTTAATGGTAGGACCGGTTAGAGTAGCCCGATAAGAACCCAACAAAAAATTGGGCTTACCCGAGGCAAAACCTGACAGAACCCAAAGAAAACCCTAGAAGATCGTTACACACCCTATAAGAACCTGATAGGGAAGCCCGATAATGACCCAACAAGGAATTGGGTTGACCCAGCAATGAACTGTACAAAAGCCCAGCGTCAATTTCTAGTCGGGAAGTCTAACTTCTCATTTTTAGTACCTTTCATTATTTGGCAGTGAACATTTTTTAGTTATTTTAAAATGTTTCTTAATTTTTCATTACAGTTTCAAAAATTCCTTTGCAGCACACTTTCATGTCTGAATTTGCTTTTTTTTCATTTTTACGGCTTTCATCCAAGCCACTAATTGGTTTGTTTTTTTTCCACTTTTCCAAAATAATTTTTCATGCGCACAAAGCGCTTGCTTGCAATAGTAAAGTTGTGGAAACTCACTTCCAACTCCTTACTCGAAGCGCTTTCGCAATCTATCACAGCACATTTAATGTTCTTGCGATTGTTTTTACGCGAAGAAAACTTCGCGAATTCCATTTTCACCGATATTTATAGTTTTCACAAAAATTAAATACTTTCATCGTATAGCTACGTATAATTTCTATTGAAGTCTTTACCCTAAGTATAGTTCGAATTTCCGCCACCAGATGTCATATCGCCATTTGGCAGATTCCAATAGTTATTCGAGGTTTTATCGACAATTCATATTCTTCACTTAGTCTGAATATAAATCAGCTTTCGTCAATCACTGCCCCGTCCATTCGCTGGTCGGTGTAGTCTATAGTCGTTTGAATGACACGACCCGTTCTAGCCAAGCGTTCGTATACCTACTCGACGCTCCCCGATTCTCGGATCTGTACCTTCCAAAATACTTCTAATTCAATCCTAAAACTTTAGGAATATATTCTCCAGTGGTTTAAATGTCGTTTGAAGATAAAACAAATGATTTTTTCACCCTCTAAAGAAGGACACTGCCTCAATACAGATTTGTCATAAGTAATTGAAACGTCAGTGCCTGGAAGTCTATTTCATTCTACTGTGTGAAATTATGATTCATATGAAGCCATTTGAGTGCAGCACTTAGGTATATGTGTTGGCCTTGCTTGGATAATAGACTCGCTCCTTAGGGTATGTACCGTAAGCTATCGTTTTCTGGACGTTGTACGCGTATTTCCGGACCACATATATCTCTATACAATAAACGTATATGCACACGAGGCTTCTCGCCTCTTGTGGAAATTTGCATATGCATCAATTAACGTGTATGTTTGACATCGGGACGTTCGACTAATTACGAAGCTAGTGCGATCACCGTGGAGCCGGATCTTGCACTCGGGAGCAGGGAAATCATTTGCTTTCATACAGCGTTGTATATGAAGGCAAATATAGCCTTCCATAATTCTGGTACAGCAGAAACTCACCTATCTATGCATGGATCCAAGGAAATTCGCAATTAGTCCAGTTTTTCGCGTTCTTATGGCTCCTAGGCAACTCTATTATTTCATCATGTTTGCACGGTCGTTCTCCACATATCTGTAACTCCTACACGGAGAGAATTAAATGTTAAAAATTACCGTGCAGTAACGGTAACCAGATGACAACCCTGAAACGTCGCTTATTATTACTGAGTAAAACACAGATTTTCACGAAAATAAAATAAAATTTCTTCTTCAGATAGAAAAATTTACCAGATTTTCTAGTAAATTTTCATGTGTAACAAAATACGCAAAACTTAAATTTAAAAAATATATAATATAAGCGAAATTTTACTGTGCATTTTATTATTTTATGCCTTTCAAAAATGTCTATAAAAAAGTATCGTCTTTATAACAGTTATTTTAAGATTTATTATAAAATTTAATGAGTGTTATAGGAAAATGTATTGTGCTCTCGGTAAAATTATCGTGCGTGCTACCCTTCTTGTATAGTAAAATTTTAGCTACGTATTTGAAATTTTCTGTAACGTGAGTTAAAAAAAACTTGTCGCATACGAATTATTATGCTTTTCTCACTTGTCACCGCATTGAAATATATCACGGTAATTTTTACCGTGAAATTCACGACAAAAATTACTTTTTAATTCTCTCCGTGTACGATTTAATACCAATCTTGCTGAAATTTAGCAAGCAGGCTTATTAAGGAGGCTCCATCACGAAGGGCTGGGTTGCGTGGGCGCATAAGGAAGGCCCTCTGTTTTTTTAGCAATACGCATATTTGTCATAATACAGTTAGTTATAAATGTATTATTGATCATTTTATACAAAACTTATTAGATATACCCCGTGTGGTAATTGAGTTCGGGCTTTGATAGGGCCCATCTTAATTTTTCCTAACTTTATTACGGCCCTAGTTTGGAAGCCTCACACGGGTCATCAGTACAGCATTTGGAGCGCGTATTAGATACCGCGCGGCGCGCCCGACCGCCAACTTCAAAGCCGTTTTTTCCACGATTCACTTTTTTGAACCTTGTGAAAGTTCTAGCTCTTGAACGAAAGTTCAGATAGGTTTGAAATTTTTACAACATATTCTTAGTATCATCACCTATCGTGTGAACCACAGAAACAAAAATTTCAATGATACAAAAAAAATATAAAAAATAGAATACCGACAGAAAATTGAGTAAAAAAATTTTAAGTTTCGAATTTTTATTATAATAATTATTTAATAATATTGTTGGTTCGTACTGAAGATACATTCATTATGCAATTATAAATATATTCATTTTTTTTTTCAGACACCCTCATCGATGCCGAGAACTTTCACCATCAACGCGCGCGCAAAAAAAATACATTGCTTTATTATGTTATATCTTCGCCATTTGTTAATATTTCTGATTTTTTTTTACATATACTTAACCATGTGCATAAATGATCTGTAAAAAAATGTTATCAATATGTGCGTCATTTTTTTTTTAACCGCGTCTAGCAAAGTACTTTCGAAAATCGGCGAAATCGCGTATATAAGGCCTTAATATGTGGGATTCATATAATTAACTGTTTAGAAATGTTATTTATCATTTTCTGCTTATTTACATCGCGAATACGTTATTAACGAAGTTGAAATGTGGCAAAAGCGCAATTCAGTTCTCAGTAGTTGGTAGCACTGAGCTAAGATAGGAATACCACATCGTGAGCGTTTAGCTGTCAAACATCCTTCGCGAATACAGTTTTTGTGTGTGTCGAAAATGAAAAAATACAAAGGAAAAATCCAAATCGTGAAAAAGAGCACAATTGTCGGTTAAAGCAAGTAAAAAATGGAAAGCAGTAAAAAAAAGCAGCTGTGCTGGAAAATGAATGCGCAGTCGAGGGACGACGCATAATTGAATTGAAGGTTATGTCGAAACACATGCATTACAGCTTCTGTCAAGAGGAATTATGGATGAAAAATATTAAACATGAAGAAAAACACGGCTTGGCCTCAATATTTTCTGTACTCTCCCAAATATCCGTTAAGTTTGTTTGATTGATAATAACAAAAAATTATCATCTTTTTGCAAACATATTGTATCGTATTGTATTACTCTCTCTCTCTCTCTCTCTCTCTCTCTCTCTCTCTCTCGCTCTCGCTCTCACTCTCGCTCTCCCTCTCGCTCTCCCTCTCGCCCTCTCCCTCTCTCCCTCTCTCCCTCTCACCCTCTCACCCTCTCTCCCTCTCACCCTCTCACCCTCTCTACCCCTCTCCCTCTCTCCCTCTCGCCCTCTCACTCTCTCCCTCTCACCCTCTCACCCTCTCACCCTCTCTCCCTCTCACCCTCTCTACCCCTCTCCCTCTCTCCCTCTCTCCCTCTCTGTCTCTCTGTCTCTCTGTCTCTCTGTCTCTCTGTCTCTCTGTCTCTCTGTCTCTCTGTCTCTCTGTCTCTCTGTATCTCTGCATCTCTGTATCTCTGTATCTCTGTCTCTCTGTATCTCTGTATCTCTGTCTCTCTGTCTCTCTGTCTCTCTGTCTCTCTGTCTCTCTGTCTCTCTGTCTCTCTGTCTCTCTGTCTCTCTGTCTCTCTGTCTCTCTGTCTCTCTGTCTCTCTGTCTCTCTGTCTCTCTGTCTCTCTGTCTCTCTGTCTCTCTGTCTCTCTGTCTCTCTGTCTCTCTGTCTCTCTGTCTCTCTGTCTCTCTGTCTCTCTGTCTCTCTGTCTCTCTGTCTCTCTGTCTCTCTGTCTCTCTGTCTCTCTGTCTCTCTGTCTCTCTGTCTCTCTGTCTCTCTGTCTCTCTGTCTCTCTGTCTCTCTGTCTCTGTCTCTCTCTCTCTCTCTCTCTCTCTCTCTCTCTCTCTCTCTCTCTCTCTCTCTCTCTCTCTCTCTCTCTCTCTCTCTCTCTGCTCGCTTCTCTTTCTCGCTCTCTCTCTTGTAATCATGCGGAACAAAAATAATGATACTGATGAACAATATTTAAATAGTCTTTATGAAACCACGCAAGACATTTATAACGAGGAAGCTATAGTTTGAGCGTTTATAATTGTGGCGCCTATTCAAAATGGCCGACTTGACAGCAACGTTGCCACGTCTCATAGCACGATTTATCGTTTCACGAAAATCAGCTAAAATTCATTGTTTTATTTCAAGAATATCTCGATAATGAGACAGACAACATCCTTCACTCTTCGTTGAAATTATTCATAAACATGTCAAGAAATTTTCCCGCCAATTTGTATTCAATTTTTTAAATTTTTATTATGCCGCGAGAGTCGTAGCAGTATTATCGTACAGCCTTTGATGCTCAACAATAATGCAGACAAATAACTTGAAATTTTGCACGGACTCGTAACACCTGTTCGCAAATATCCTCAATAAATTTCAGCGAATGTTTAGCAATACGCGATAGCTGAGCAACCTCCGAAATGAGGTTGGAGCATTACCCACAATCCAATACTAAAAAAAAAAATTATTTATATGTTATTGTCCAGACTATAGTGTCTTTACGAATTTTAAAATTTTTTTCACCACAAACCACCAGTGCTAAAAAATAGTTTAATGTATATAATTTTCGTACCTTTTTAAACATTTGAAGGGTGTCTCAAAATGATCTGACATTTGGATTTATTAATAAAGCGTATCATTTATTTGAAAAGTACGAAAATTTTTATTTTAATATAAGATACAAACGTGAAGGTTATGAGTGGAACACAATATATCTGATAAATGGCCGCCTCGTCCCTGTTTGCAAACGTTCACTCTTTTGACGATATTTTCAATAATATTTTGGCATAATTGCGGACTAATTTCATTAATGGTGCATCCAATTGCTTCCTTGAGCTCTGGAATGGTCTGTAGATCATTGGCATGCACTTTACCTTTCAGAAAACCCCAAAGAAAGAAATCCAATGACGTCAAATCGCACGATCTTGGTGGCCAATTCACATCGCCGCGGCGCAAGATAACACGACCATGAAGCTTCGACTGCAATCATTTGCATTGTTTCACATTGCATTTTTATAATTTCTATGCGTTTCTCGATCGTGTAATTCTCCATGACTAAGCCTCAATACTTTCCGATGCCAGTTTTCAAAGATTAGTACTGGTCTATGTTCGCCACAAAAAACAAATGTTGTACCACAACAAAATTTATTAGAAAAAATAAAAACCCATCTCGCCCATCGAAAACGATATATATTCAATATTGAATCATCAAGGTTTGATAAAAAAAAATTACGAAAATTATAATCTTTTTAATCGAATAAAATATTACCAGACTTTCATACACGGAGAGAATTAAAAAGTAATTTTTGTCGCGAATTTCACGGTAAAAATTACCGTGATATATTTCAATGTGGTGACAAGTGAGAAAAGCATAATAATTCGTATGCGACAAGTTTTTTTTAACTCGCGTTACAGAAAATTTCAAATACGTAGCTAAAATTTTACTATACAAGAAGGGGTAGCGCGCACGATAATTTTTACCGACAGCACAATACATTATCCTATAACACTCATTAAATTTTATAATAAATCTTAAAATAACTGTCATAAAGACGATACTTTTTTATAGACATTTTTGAAAGGCATAAAATAATAAAATGCACAGTAAAATTCCGCTGATATTATATATTTTTTAAATTTAAGTTTTGCGTATTTTGTTACACATGAAAATTTACTAGAAAATCTGGTAAAATGTTCTATCTGAAGAAGAAATTTTATTTTATTTTCGTGAAAATCTGTGTTTTACTCAGTAATAATAAGCGAAGTTTCAGGGTTGTCATCTGGTTACCGTTAGTGCACGTTAATTTTTAACATTTAATTCTCTCCGTGTAATGATCATTAATAATGTTATACTTTCTGAGGTTGGTAGTAACACAACTATTTTTCTTTTTCGCGTAATAAAAGTATAAAAATTCATAATTTGGCGTTTTAATTATATATTTTATGAAAATTTTGAATCTACGGAATAAATCTTATCTCGTGTGGATTTTTTTGAGGTTTATTTAAAAAAAAAAACCGCTCCAACCTCTTGAAGTACGTCGTTGCGCATAGTGATGAATTTTCGAAAAAAAAAACGAAACTGTCTTTCATCCATGGTAAATGTCGATATTTTTTTTAAATTTTCACGGCTCCTACCCTGTTAGAGCCATCATCTATCAAAGCGGAGATGAGCGGAGCTAGCAAAAAACAACCAATCAATCGCTGAATTCATGTCCATTGAAGCTGAGCGGGGCGATTCTATTGGCTGTTTTTTTTTCCAAGTCCGCTCATCTCCGCTTAGGTGGATGATTGCTGCATTGCTATCTACAGCGCGCTTTTGAAGGTGATTTTTAGGATGGAATAACGTTTAAACTATGTTCTAATTTTCTTTCTGAAATTTTTTCCACGTGTTCATTGGTCCTTCAAGAATATGCACAAATTAGGAGAAAATTTTTGTTCACAGTTGTATAAGTGTGAAAAAAAAATTCAAACATATTCTTAATCTGTATACGTGTTCCGCTGTACAATTACCAGATTCAGCAGAAAAAACTTACAGAATGGTGACGTGCTAAACTTTGATTATCAATTTTTCCTATATTTTTGAGCATTTTGCAAGTTATACAGGGTGGACCACGCAACGTGTGCACCTCTTTTACGACCAAAATATGCGTTGCATAAAAAAATGTTTTATACAAAAGTTACATGGTTTATAAGGCTACACTGTGTGGTGCATTTATTTTTTTTATAGGTGGAGGCACTTCGAAGATTTGAAGGTCAACTTTATTTTTTCAAATGGAATGCTATATTTTTTATAGCGTAATATGATAGAGTATCGAATTCTGAGTAAAAAAGTACAGATCTTTATTAGCCCTAGAGTTAATAGCTAACGAGTAATTTCACTTTATTACTTTAAAATTTTCTTCACGTAATATCAAGTTGGAGATTCAAATCTACTACAAATTTCTGAATGGCAGTGTTTACATCACAGTGTTTATCAATATGAACACATTTACCACATCACACACACTTATCATGATTCACAATCTTCTCAATAATTGTAATCCAGTATTAAAGTATCCTTCGGTGATTGTGCGTGATTATTATCAGAAAGATAAAAGTGAAACACTGCCATTCAGAAATTTGTAGTAGATTCGAATCTCCAACTTGATATTACGTGAAGAAAATTTTAAAGTAATAAAGTGAAATTACTCGTTAGCTATTAACTCTAGGGCTAATAAAGTCCTATACGTGTTTTACTCAGAATTCGATACTCTATCATATTACGCTTTAAAAAATATAGCATTCCATTTGAAAAAATAAAGTTGACCTTCAAATCTTCAAAGCGCCTCCACCTATAAAAAAAATAAATGCACCACATAATGTAGCCTTATAAACAATGTAACTTTTGTATAAAACATTTTTTTGTGCAACGCATATTTTGGTCGTAAAAGAGGTGCACACGTTGCGTGGTCCACCCTGTATATAAAAAAAATTATCTCGACTCAATTATGTTACCAATGTTGAAAAACAGTCTACGCGAGGTGTAAAATCCAAAGAAATTCAAATCTGAGCTCAGTCGGCCTATCGGTTATCGAGATATCGTGGTTGTCCATTTGAAGAACAACGTTTTGTCCTCAAAACGATGTTTTTTACTTTACAGGACCGATCCAACTCAAAAATTGATTGAGAAATATTTCTTTCGTCCGTTGTAGCAAAAAAAAGTGCAAAACAATTGGGTTCTTTTTCAAACAGCTGACATTTTGTTATCCAGGGGTTTTTCAGAAAACGAAAAACGATAAGGCCCTCAAATTGAGTCTAATCTTTTTAACCCGTTTTTGTTTCAGATGAACTGGCAAGACTGGTGAGCGTCCCGCGCAGACAAAAAACACGCAATGCATGGCTTTATTTGACGGAATCTGTAGCCGCCATACTGAATTTTTGTTTTATAAATATTATTGGAATTTAGTCTTTATTGATAGAAGAATAAAATACGTTGAAACACATTTCCAAAAGTATTTATTGTATATTGAAAAAAAAAAGTTCCCAACGATCATGGATTTTTCAGGCCTCTCGACGGTGACCTTCCCTTAAGGTATTACTGGATGGATATCACAGATTCGCCAAATTTATTGAAAGTTTGAGAAATGATAGCTCTTGATAGAATAATAATGCATTAATTATTTTAGAATTTTTTACTAAATAATTTAGTACTTATAAACATATGAATTTAATACAGTCGCTTATGGGAAAACAGTTTCTGCAGACGTTAATGGTTGTAAAATAAATGGAACTAAATCGCCGTAAATTCTGAAAATATTATATCGTCAAGATTTAGGATCAAGCCATTGATTACGCTAAGTTTGGAATGAATCAACTAAGTAATTGTCGAGAAATTAATGAAAGTAATGAGTAGTATCGCCTTTTTTAATGATTAATTAATAGTAATCATTGGAAAACTCAAAATATATTGAGTTTTTGGGTAATTAGTAATAATAATAAGATGAGACCCGGTGCGTTAGTCTGGTGGTTAGCGTACTAGCCAGCGGATCGGGAGGGCGCAGGTTCGAATCCCAGTCGCGTCACGACTAGTTTTGTGACTGGGAGGCGAACTTGGGACCGGCTGTATCGGTATAGGTTTTCCGCAGTTTCCCTATGCCCATGGCAGACATGTCATGGTGAATACGATACAGAGGGGGAAGTCGGCTGCGGCCGCAAGGTGGGGATGGGAGGTAGACGGAGGAATTGTGGGGGGGAGGTAGACGGGGGAATTGTGGAATCGGGGAGATATAGAGAGAGAGGTGATGTGGAATGGGTGACAGAACGAAATTTGAGGTGGGTTGAGGATCGTAAAAAGGGGAAGACCCTGTACGGCTGGAATAAACCAACAAAAATAATAATAATAATAATAATAAGATTATCTGAACGTATTACTTAAATTAAAAATTGAGACATTTTTTTGTTGGACAGTTTAAACAGATGTACAGTCACTGACAAAACCGCAGTCAAGCACACACCAATATCGTCGAATTTTACTTCAATTAATATTGAAAATGGAAAATTAACATTTCTAAGTACTAATTTATTACTAAATTAGCTATTTGTAAGGCTAAAATGGTACGACATGATCTAGACTTGTAAATCCAAGATTCGCCCATTTTGGACTAACTTTTTGTCCGACGGTCCGTCCAGTAATTTTTTTAAAAAAATTTTATACATTTAACTAGGATCTATTTATATTAAATATATTTCAATGACCGAAGATACTCAGTATCTGTAATGCGTTTTATAAATGTGTTATTTATTATAATTGCAGTGAAATAATTAAACCGATCTCTACTAACAAACAGGATTCAAAAATTTATATAATTGTTATATAAATAATTATAATAATAATATTATATTTATATAATACAAAAATTTATATAAACTATACTATCATTGCATTTTATTTAATTAAAAATGAATACTGGTTCTTTTAATTACACGGAGAGAATTAAAAAGTAATTTTTGTCGTGAATTTCACGGTAAAAATTACCGTGATATATTTCAATGTGGTGACAAGTGAGAAAAGCATAATAATTCGTATGCGACAAGTTTTTTTTAACTCACGTTACAAAAAATTTCAAATACGTAGCTAAAATTTTACTATACAAGAACGGTAGCGCGCACGATAATTTTTACCGAGAGCACAATACATTTTCCTATAACACTCATTAAATTTTATAATAAATCTTAAAATAACTGTTATAAAGACGATACTTTTTTATAGAGATTTTTGAAAGGCAAAAAATAATAAAATGCCCAGTAAAATTTCGCTGATATTATATATTTTTTAAATTTAAGTTTTGCGTATTTTGTTAGACATGAAAATTTACTAGAAAATCTGGTAAAATTTTCTATCTGAAGAAGAAATTTTATTTTATTTTCGTGAAAATCTGTGTTTTACTCAGTAATAATAAGCGAAGTTTCAGGGTTGTCATCTGGTTACCGTTACTGCACGGTAATTTTTAACATTTAATTCTCTCCGTGTATATAATATATTATTATTCACTTGCCATAAACCAAAACGATAAAATAACATAACCTTTATAAATGGCGCAGATATAACGATTTTGTGAGAACGCTCCTAATTCGGAGCGTAAACGCGTAGAATGTTCCAGAATTTTCTATGCTAATTTCCCGAAGTGTACCGACCACGTGGCCTGCGAGCAGCAGTTAGTCATTCAAAGTGGAAGATTCGACATGCGTAACCGAACTTCGATTAGACGTGACGCATGTCGCTCGACGTGCGTAATCGAACGTAAAACGGGGCTAAAAAAGTCTCACTTCAACAAATAAAACAAAATGGGTTTCGGGAAATATTGGTTCACTTAGGAGGGGTTGGACTGTAAGTTTCCACACAGCCATAATACAGTCGTAGGGCACAGTGGGAAGCCTCGTTATGGTGTGCAACGTGTACTGCGAAAGCTTCCGTTCCTTGCAGGGGTTTCTCGACCTTAAAACTCCCCTTTTCCGCTCTTGCCAGCATGGCGCAGTCGTCGTCTCGGATTGTCTGACCCGGAGATCGGACATTAGCTTGCGAATAGTCCTCGCCTCGAGTAAGCGGTTATCCCCAAGACTTTTACTCCGTCACCGTTTATCCCCCGTTCCTCTTTCCGCTTGCCCTTTATCGACGCAAACACTCTCCCCTCGTGCCATTCTCTCTTTCTACCCCTTTTTCGACAGAGTTCATGCTTCGGAGATTTCAGCTCCGTTGTTATCTCACGGCGGCAATGATTGCTCGAGAATTGATGTGCGTAAACACACGCGCACATATACACGCGTGTTAGAAGGGGTGTATATACGAATACGTATATAAATGTGTAACTATGTCTGTATATTATAAAGCTATTAGGTGTGTGAATAAATTTTAACCCTTCGCGGTCATCCTGGGTAGAATCGACACGTCGTTCAATTTTTAGCGTAAATATATAATAGTTTTCGGCTTCGAATGGGACTGTATTCACCATCTTACCTGGAGTTTGAAGTATCCCCATACCATAAAATTTACCCTCTTCACATGTCGGAATAAATACTTTTTTTGGAACGCGCACTATGCTACTATTTTTTCCCAAAAGTAGCATATCTACGGAGTACCACGTCCAAATTTTAGGTAAAAATGTTGAACATTCACTGAACTATGATTTTTTTAGCGTAAAAAGGGTCTTTCTTGCCTTTTCACCTCTTTATGAATTTTTTTTAACATGTCGCCATTTTATTTCTTATAAATACATTTTTCGTACATCATCTAGAAAGTTCAAAGCATGTTCCGTAATTTTTTGAACCGCTTCGGACGGATAGTTTGGTCACATACTTTCTTGAAAACTGACTGGGTAGAATCGATCCAAGTGTGACCACCGCGATTGAATTTGGATGTGTGACCATGAAGGGTAGAGGGATTTTCAACATATAGCGTAACTAGTATTATATCGCATTGAATCACACTGTCGCTAATCTTATGTCAAAGCTTTATCACGTGGCTTTAATTTTCAGTATGTCTTATTTTGCCGACGTGTACGAGAGAGTAGGATAATTGCGGACGCTTAAAGTAATCCTTTAATAAAAGTCAAAATATCAGTCTATTTTTATTAATCATTAAACTTTGGCCATTACCTTACGAGATTAACATTATTGATTATTTGTAATTAATCAACGAGTATTGAAATATTTAAAAAAAAAACCCTTACTCTCTATAATTACCCAATGCCATGCGGGTAAACCCGACTAGAAATTGACGTTGGGTTTTTGTACAGTTAATTGCTGGGTTAACCCAATTCCTTGTTGGGTCATTATCGGGCTTCCCTATCAGGTTCGTATAGGGTGTGTAACGATCTTCTAGGGTTTTCTTTGGGTTCCGTCAGGTTTTGCCTCGGGTAAGCCCAATTTTTTGTTGGGTTCTTATCGGGCTACCCTAACTGGTCCTACCATTAACCCACTGAAATCAGTAGCGTTGCATGGATTTGGGTTGGGAATTTTTTAGAACGTTATAAAAATTTGTTCCATGTAAAGTCGTGTTCACGCACTTTATAAGATTTTCTCTGATGCCAAAATATACAAATTCACCCCTTCCGTCGACGCCGAGTTGTTCGATGACGCGGTTCGTTTTATTCGTACCTAGGAATGTTTTTACACTCTTCGGTAAATTCGGATAGTCCTGTTTTCTTAAAATATTGAGCAACAGTTGTAAGCATGAGTGGGGGATTGCTGGGGTTCGCAGAGCCCATTTTTTGATATTTTCGAGTTTGTCGAATTCTCCATTGTCACTTGCTGCTTCTTCATCGTTATCATCTTCATGGTGCCCAACATTATCATCGTCGAAAAAGTTATCTTCATCACTGTTTTCCACTACTACACGATTAAATTCCTCTCTTGGCTGTTCTTCGGTTTGTTCATTGTTACTGTGCCTAACCTCAAAATCACTGTCACTGTGCCTAACCTCAAAATCATTGTCACTGTGCCTAGCCCCAAAATCTTCCGGTCTTTCATCATTCGACTGTTCTTCAGTCTCCCAATTAGACGTTTCAATTGATAAGCGATTGTTTTTTGCTGATAAACCGCGAATGGCACGATGTTTTCTTACTCGTAATCGAGTTAATTCTTTGCTTTGCCTGGCTCTCAACATTTTATGCGTACACCGATTCTCTCTCTTCCTCTCTATATATGCCGTTTCAAGTTTTCATCCCCACCTCCTCCAATCCACAGATAGGTAAGATAAAATTTTAAGGTATTGTTTACTTTTAAAACAAAATATCGCACAACAAAATAAAATGAAAAATTAAGTTCAGAATAAAAATAAAAAAAATTCCGAATAAAAAAATAAGAAAAGTTCTACAATGAAAAAAAAAATCTCATAAGATCCACTTATTATTGTAGTATCTATCAAAAATATATTTGTATATCTATTTATTATTGCGAAGTATAAGGTTTATATGTTCACCTATGACTCATGTGGTTACCCCTAAATAAACATTGTTGGGACCTTACATCATTACCTTATCCAAACCCCAGATGGGATAACCCTGTTAAAACGTTATAAGGACGTTGTCGGTACTTCCCATCGCAGGGTTGTCCCAATACAATCTTTATCAGGACCTTGAGAGGCATTCCCTATTTAGGGTTCACCTGAAAAGGTCCTTATGCCGTATAGGGTTGTCCCTATGAAAATTTCTAGTCGGGACGGAGCCAATTTTGAGAAATTCGAAGCTCGATTTCATTTTTACTTTCTTTGGTCATCCATCTAAAATGTGATGTGATGTGAACATTTATTCTTTACTCCCAAGGGAGGATTTTCTACAATGTAAAATACTTTTGCCATACCAGGAAATTATCCTGCTAAGGAGATCAAAATATCTGTACAGATATCTGTACGGAGTTCTATCAGATCTGTGTCTGTCGAGGATCCTCTGAACATTTTTTTTTGTGTCAAGCACGCTTCTTTACGAGGGCCAACTGACATATTCAGATGAGACACGAAGATATTCAATTTTTTGGAGTATTTGTTAATTAGATGGATTAAATACGGTCTGTACAATGAGACAGTGACCGCCATAATCAAAAAAAATAATTATATAGATTAATTTTTTAAATTTTATTCAAGTATACATTCATAGCTATTGCGCAATTACCCAAAGTCTCGTCCAATCACCTTCATTACTGATTATAACTTCACACCTTTTTTCCATGCTTTCGACGAGGAATGTTTGCATATTTATTTGGAAAAGATCGCCATATGTTTTTCATTGAAAATAACAGTTGCCTCGCCGTGTTCACTGGCTTTCCTTTTAAACTTATTTTCATGTACGACCGTACATCTTCAATGGGATTAGAATTTGGGGACAATGCCGGACATTCCATCGTAGAGACGTTAATTTGTTGTTTCCACGCACTGCACAGTTTGCCGCGATGTTGAGAATCATTATCTTCTTACAGCATCCAAACTGTTCTATCAGATCCGAAAAAATCACGTTTCAGCAGACTTCAGAAAGCATTTCTGGCAGGTAGATGGTGCGCATGTTCCCGGCGTTCAAAGTGTCCATAAAAGAGGCAACCAAAACTGCGTTTACAGAAGTATCTCCAAACATACACTTTTACAGGGTGTTTTTCCGTGCATTGAATATTCATATGACTGTTCGTTGAACAAGCTTTTGACAAGGAAGACCATGCTCAGAAAAAAGACTCATCCGTGAAAACAACATTGTTCCACTTTCTTAATGAATTATTTTCGAATTTTTCACTAAATAATTTAGTAGTTATGAACATATGAATTTAACACGGTCGCTTATGGGACAACAACTTCTGCAGACGTTAATGGTTGCAAAACGAATGGAACTAAATCGCCGTAAATTCTGAAAATATTATATCATCAAGATTTAGGGTCAAGCGATTAATTATGCTAAGTTTCACATAATTCCGTTGAGTAATTGTCCAGAAATTAATTAAAGTAATGAGGAGTATCGCCTTTTTTAACGACGAATTAATAGCAATCATTGGAAAACTCAATATATATTGAGTTTTTGGGTAATTATTGATAATAATAAGATTATCTGAACGTATTAAATAAATTTAAAAATTGAGAAATTTTTGTGTTTGGCAGTTGAAACAGATGTACAGTCACCGCTAAAACCTCAGTCAAGCACACGCCAATATCGTCCGATGTGACTTAAATTATTATTAAAAGTGAAAAATTAATATTTCTAAGTGTTAATTTATTATTAAATTAGCTATTTGTACGGATAAACATGTACGACATGATATAGACTTGTAAATCCACGACTCGCCCATTTTGGACTGACTTTTTGCCCGATGGTCCATCGAGTAATACCTTAAAGTTGCGCTTGGGGTCATTTTAACCCCAGGTGACCGCGCAGGATTAAACATTCGGCGACTCGCAGTTTTTATTGTCGTTACAAAACCTTCAGAATTTTGACACACTTAGAGCAGTTTATATCAAACGTCTAAAGTTATTTAGTATATAAATTATCAGTAAGGAATGTGGCTAGCATATCATCTCCATAAAGTGCTGCATAAATTAAACGATATTTGAAGTCGTAATTTTTTGTTAAAAGTTTGGTAACTTGGTTTGAAATTTTACCAGCACACTATAATGTATTTTTAGTTAATTGTAGAAGAAAATCAGATAATTGTCAAATATTCGGGTTCGCGAAAGGAATACCTTAAGGATGTATGGTAGACATCGTCACTGTCAAAAGTATTGTGAAATCAATTTTCTAATTTTTAACCTTTTAACTCAATTATCATTTAATTTGATAATTGTATGTGAACTGGTTTCGAGCCATTATACAGGGTGGACCACGCAACGTGTGCACCTCTTTTACGACTAAAATATGCGTTGCACAAAAAAATGTTTTATACAAAAGTTACATGGTTTATAAGGCTACACTATGTGGTGCATTTATTTTTTTTATAGGTGGAGGCACTTCGAAGATTTGAAGGTCAACTTTATTTTTTCAAATGGAATGCTATATTTTTTATAGCGTAATATGGGGGAGTATCGAATTCTGAGTAAAAAAGTATAGACCTTTATTGGCCCTAGAGTTAATAGCTAACGAGTCATTTCACTTTATTACTTTAAAATTTTCTTCACGTAATATCAAGTTGGAGATTCAAATCTACTACAAATTTCTGAATGGCAGTGTTTACATCACAGTGTTTATCAATATGAGCACATTTACCACATCACACACACTTATCATGATTCACAATCTTCTCAATGATTGTAATCCGGTATTAAAGTATCCTTCGGTGATTGTGCGTGATTATTATCAGCAAGATAAAAGTGAAAATGAATGAATGAATCTCCAACTTGATATTACGTGAAGAAAATGTTAAAGTAATAAAATGAAATTACTCGTTAGCTATTAACTCTGGGGCTAATAAAGGTCTATACTTTTTTACTCAGAATTCGATACTCTATCATATTACGCTATAAAAAATATAGCATTCCATTTGAAAAAATAAAGTTGACATTCAAATCTTCGAAGCGCCTTCACCTATAAAAAAATAAATCCACCACATAGTGTAACCTTATAAACCATGTAACTTTTGTATAAAAGATTTTTTTGTGCAACGCATATTTTGGTCGTAAAAGAGGTGCACACGTTGCGTGGTCCACCCTGTATATACAGGGTGAGGCACATAAAGTGTTACAGAGCAATAGCACCCAAACTATTGATCGTATCCAAAAATGTTTCAGACAAAAGTTTCAGTGTTCGAGAAGGCCGTCATACTGGATCACCCTATTTTTTTTATCGGTGGAGGCGCTGAAGCTACGACAAGGTCAACTCCACTTTTTTAAATGGAACCATGTATTTTTTTTTCGATGACATTATTACCGATTTACTCAGTAATAATAGACGAAGTTTCAGGGTTGTCATCTGGTTTCCTGTTACTGCACGGTAATTTTGAACATTCAATTCTCTCCGTGTAGTCTTCTACAGCTAGCCTTAAATCACTTAGGTATATCAATGTTTATTTTTTAAATGAATTATACATTAATAGTTAATATTTAATAATACTTAATATAATAATAAAAAAGGAATAAATAAATAAAATTAATAATAACAAAAAAAATAATAAACGGGAAATAATAAGTGAATAATACGCAATAATAATAATTAAGTAATAATAAATGGGTGACCCCGTGCTCACGCTCCCCGGGGGCCCCTGCTTCATACCTGCGTGCAGCCCGCAAGGCGACTGATCGGGATAATTGTGAGACGCAACACACGAGAGGACTGAGAGAATCTCTCTAGATAATCCCTCTCCTGTACCCTATATAAGTAATAATAAAATAATATATAATAATAATAAAATTATAAATAATAATATAATGATAATTTCGTAATATAATAATATTGATGATACAACATAATATTTAACAAAAATAAAGTAGGCACGTATTCGTGTACACCTAGAAGGCAATCATCTTGCCCCAAACGCAACTTTTTCATTTATTGCTCGGTAAGATAAACTATAAATGTTCCACTGTTACCCTCTTCCAACCCAAAAAAACTAAATTGAGCGTATGATAAAGCCACAAACACAAGAATGATTGCAACTGACAGTATGCAATAAAAGTTGCCTAAGCTTGAAGTCAACCTTACCCGAGATCAACAGCTGACAATTTCAATTTTACCACTACATAGCGTTGATACTTTCGTCGCAGTTGAAAATGATCATCTTATCCCAAAGGATCAACTCGTACACCTTTCCCCTATTATATAACTTTGGCTGTGTTTGGTCAATCGTCTTCAAATTTTGCACGTAAATTCAGCTTGGATTTTTTAATATGTCAAATTTTGAACAATTCATAAGGATTTTCAGTTGTAGCCGATAACATCCTTAAGGTAGTATGTGCACGAACCTTCTCATTAGAACAAAAATTGATTTTTTTTGTATGCTGTAGTATAGACATACAGAATGACGTCCGCGAAAACTCAGCATGCCTTACCGGCTAGGTATAATAGTAATTAATTCACGAAATCAATGCATTTAACCCATACCATATAGGGAATCCGTGCAGATGGAACTTTGAGACGAAAATAATAGTAGTTCGCGAATAGATACGAGCTACGCGAAAAGCAATAAATAACAAGAAAACTGTCGCGGTCACGTATGTTGCATGCAAAATATAGGTTACGGGATATTTCGAGCAGATATTGTCGATTAAATCGACTAATTTTTGCGTTCGCTAGCCGTGTTTGCCATGGCGGGAGAGATGGCGTTAGATTTGGCAACACCGCATGCCGTCAGCTGTGTTCGGATCCGGGATGCCGAATCGAGCCGGTCAGTTTGAATGCAACGACAAAAGTTGTAGGTTCTTCACGCGAGAAATTTGCTCATTAATGATAAATAATTATGGATTGAATATTATATAATGAAGTTTTTATCATTCTTTTTTTATCTTTGCGGGCGTTTTTTGTACTCCATATTGTATGTAAGACCGAAGTTACAATACGCACATTGCACACACACTACAACACATGCTTACACACACGGCAAAAAAAAACACACTTCTGACATTTATCGGAAGCGGCTGAGGACAGCGTTGCCACGGATATTGCCAAAATTATGAAATAGCGGACGGTGAGACAACTCAAGTCAAATCTGATTGCTATTTTAATACTTCACTGTTCATAATATAATATACACAGTTATCACATACACTTCTCAAATAATTATTTTCCGTATCATGTTTATTATTATACATAAATGTATTATATTTTGCATTTTTCACATTCGAAAATTGATGGATATTCCGTTGACTAGTCAATCCGCTAGTACTACATTAAGTTAGCTCAATGGACTCTTCCTCCGCAGCGTGGTTAATTTCACATTACGAGATACGTTCTCCGAACCATTGGCAGTTCATAGACAACGAGTGAGTGATAGTGCAAATGTCGTCGAAGCTGAACAAAGTACACAAATTATCGATCGCACGTTGGTCGTGTGTGGAGCGTCGATGTATGAAATATTGATCGCGTTGCGCGTCTGCCGTTGTTGAGTGTCGATGTATCGATTTGTGCGTTACACGTTCCTCGAACGGTCAGTAATTGGGCTTCTCTCATCTTTCCTTCCTGCCTGGGGTTTCCCGTGATTCTCCGTTTCTTTTTCTCTCATTCCCAAGCTGACTACCTCGCTATTTTACTCCGCCGGCACTCTCCGCGAGGCCGACGTAAACGGGGAGAGAAAGCGAGTGCGAAGTAGCGTTGACAGGGGCGCATGCGTCTGGTCCTCTTGTTGCCTTTCCGTTCACCGATCCGCGTCTCCCGTTCTCCCGACTTCCCCCATCCAGTGCCTCGGGGCAATGTAGCCCTCCATCCCCACTATGAGAAACGATGCGAGGCCACGGCCGCCACGCGACCGTTTCCCCTACTCCGCGTACGAGCGTGTGTCACGCTCCTGGTACGACAGTGCGTGCTCGATAGAAGTGGGGATATGGGCGCGTGGTTCACTGCAGTTTCGGCGAGAGTGGAAGGGGCAAATGGCGCTAGACGGAAAGCCAGGCGTGGGGAGCAGTTATTACCGACGGCCCGGCATAGCGCGAAAGTGGGGGAAAGCGTGAGGCCTGCTCGAGTAGCACCAGTAGTTCTGGACAAGCAACGTTCCGGATCGGACGTTACGTTTTATCGCTCATTCGTTCACGTACTGCACACACAAAAAAAATCTACCCTTCGTATTCAACATAAGTTTTTACTCTTCGTTACTTTTCATTATTTTGCTTCGCGCACGTTTTCAATTCCGCGCACACATTTTTTTGTTTATTTATTTATTTTTTTTTCTTCGTGAAAGTGCGCGATTTTGACGGTTATCGGCTGTGCTTCGGCTCACGAGAGAAAGGGGCTTGTGAGAATGTCAAGTGATGCATTGTGCAACGAAAAATCGCGCGAGTGCGGCGGGTGAGCTGGAGTTTTCTTTCAACTATTTGTAGCGGATGTGTAAATAAATATACGGGCAAGAAAAAACGCCACCGAAGATTCTTCGTTTCGTGTGATCCCTTGACACGCTGGATAATTCATGGAAAGAAGAAGAAAAAAAAAATACGAAATACAAAGAAACGTGGTAGCGTATGCTCCAAAGTGTTGTTTTCCCTTAGCCTTCGATCGATCAGTGAATTAAAAAACAAACAAAAAAAAAGCAAAAGCTCGGGTAAAGCTTCCATTGCCTCATCGCCCATTTTTTTTTTTTCATACTCCTTCATTCACAAAAGCGCTCGCGTGTGCAAGCTTCTCAGACGACGGAACTCACCCCGTATAGCTCGAGTATAGGTTCGACCTCGCGAAAGCCTGATCGACCGAGAGAAAGTAAGGCGCAGAGGGGCTTTAGCTGGTAAAACAGGGTTTTATATACGCGACTCTTTGTCTATCCAATTTTCTACGTGCCTCTCCTTTCCTCATAAATGACGCACCACTTTTTCGTAGTCAGCGTTTAACATGCCACATTTTCGAGTTGCTCGTGTAATATTAATACGGGAAGAAACAGTCGTGATGCTCGATACGCCCTCTGCGATTTCGTCTGCTCGCTGATAAGGGAGGCGGTGGGTCGAGCACGATTAAAATATATGACACTGCTGAATTCCCTTGCGTACAGACTGGCGTTTGATTGGAAAAACAAATTAGTTGGCCCTGGGACCTCGTAGTGTATATGTTATATACATTCTTCATATATATATTTACATATAAATATATATATTCGAAAAAATTCAATTAAACGAAGGAAAAACAAGGTTTTCCATTGTTAACGCATTAGTGAGTGCGGTTTTACACGTTTATTCGGGAAAAAAATATTCTCTTCGACTCTGTGTTTGCGTCTACATGCACGAGGATTAAAGTGTACGCGTGTGAGGTGAATGTTGAACAAGAAAACGTACAAGGCGACGGAAACGAGGATAAACTGTATGTGAGAAAACCTTATGTTATTGGTGTCTGTTAAACACGAAAAATTTAGTGCTGCGTTTGTGAAATGCGGTGTTAATGTGCGCCTGATTCGTATAACTGCGTTTGTTTAAGCATCGATAACGGAAAAATGATTGATATCAACACGAAAAAGCTTTTCTTCTCGTGACTTGCGAGAATAAAAGTTAACATATAAACATATATATATGTATATATATATATATTTATTTATATGTATTCGCGTATGAATTTGTGACCATCGACAAGAAGTCCTTGCAAATCGTCGTTTCCTTCGAGTGAAAGTTTTAAAATGACAAGGATAACGAAACGAGAAACGAGAAGAATCAGCATGGACGTCGCGACGAAGAATTTCCGGAAAACGGCTATCGACGGGTAAGTGAAACGAATGGACCGTTTTTTTTTTTTTTCGGACGGTAGTCAATTTATATGTTATTCCAGGCATTGAACACCGTTCAAAATATACAGAGAGAAAAGTCCATGGTACCCTGGTGAAACTTTCTGGTCACATTTTGTAAGAATTGAACATATTTGTTCAGATTTTTTCCAAGATTTGAACAGAAATTGATCAATTTTGTGAAAAATGTCTAAGATATTAACAAAAATTGCCCAGTTATGTAAAGATAGCCAAAGAGGTTTCCATATAGCAGTTTTCTTTAATTAATTTTTAAAGTAGCCTAGCCCTCACTTGAAAAAATAATATTACTATCTCGAACATGGTTAACGTATAAAGGATAACTGGGTTATTTGATAGCGGAAAACATGTCCTGCAACCCTTTCACGGGATCGTGACCATTAACAAGTAGCCCTGTTTTCACACACATTTCACACATACACACACATTTACGTGTACGCACATATATATATATAGACCACGTGTAATCACACGTGTGTGTGTGTGTGTGTGTGTGTGTGTGTTACGTGCGGTTGAGCGGGCGTATCATCTACATGAATAAGTATATAGAAAAATCCATTTTTTTCTAACAGTATATATTTTTCTTTTACAATATTAATGTACAAATAAACTAATGTTATAATTATTATTTGTATGGGGTGCTTCCATGGTACGGGGTGCTTTCCCTTTTACGTGCACGTACTTTTCTCTCATTAGAGTTGCACTCAATATAGGATGTGAAAATATCCACGATAATCTAGTATGTCCAGAAGAACATGCACGAAGAAAATAGTGTCATTATAGATAAATATGTCTTGTACGTCGTCGAAAACAGGTAAAGATTCTGTAGTGCTGTGCTTCAGTAGAATGACACTGCTCTTTTTATAAATTACACCTTGAGTTATCGCGTTACAAATTCCGAAGATTTTACATCGTTTCGTTTTCTTCCAAATGACGATGAAATGGTGCATCCGTGCATTCGGACGACGGACAAAAGGAGCATTCGGAAAATTCTGTAAAACGTTTCTGTGAAAACTCATCCGACTTCATTCGTGTGTAGAAGATTCGTTTGATCGTTGACTTTTCCGTTCAGTTCTTCCTGTGAACAAAAGTGAAAGATTTATGAGAGATGCGAAATGACATATTAAATATACAAACAAAAAAACTGAGTTAAGACAAAGACTTATTATTGGGTTGGTTATGATATGAGGTATTACTACTCATCACAAAAAATCTTCTTACAAAAGGTCGATGAGCATTTCTGTGCAAAGGATAAATATAACACAAATGAGATGGTCTATTCGGCGTAACTCATCTTCGTAAACAGTATTCCTTGCGGAGACTCATTATGAAAGATATATGTTAAATGTGTTTTAGTTATAAGCTTTAACTGCAACCAATACATTTTGTATTTCTATGTAAAAGACAAAAATGTTGCTTTTCACATAGCGTGAGAACTTCTTGCACGAAATCACACTTGGGAGCTCACATAACATGTAATGTTTTATGCTGAACTGTTGCATAGAATCCGTGAGCTCTGAATTTATATGCAAGAAATACAGTCGTTACTTTTAAAACTGCGGACCATTCTCCGCAGGGGATTATCCTTGCTAGGAATTCTGCTAGCGTAGCTGGTCTACGCAAAGAATTCTTCTAGCGTAATCAGTCTACGCAAGGAATGCTTACAGCATAATCAGTCTTCCCAAGGAATTCTTCTAGTGTAAGCAGTCTCCGCAAGGAATTCTAGCGTAACCAGTTTACGCAAGGAATTCTTCTAGCGTAAGCAGTCTTTGGAAGGAATTTTTCTAGCGTAAGCAGTCTTCGCAAGGAATTCTTCTAGCGTAACCAGTCTACGCAAGGAATTCTTCTATCATAAGCAGTCTTCGCAAGGAATTCTTCTAACGTAACTAGTTTATGCAAAGAATTCTTCTAGCATAAGCAGTGTTTGCAAGGAATTCTTCTAACCCAAGCCGTCTTCGCAAGAAATTCTTCTAGCATAAGCAGTCTTCGCAAGGAATTCTTCTAGCGTAACCAGTCTATGCAAGGAATCCTTCTAGCGTAAGCAGTCTTCGCAAGGAATTCTTCTAGCGTAAGCATTCTTCGCAAGGAATTCTTCTAGCGTAACCAGTCTACGCAAGGAATTCTTCTAGCGTAAGCAGTCTTCGCAAGGAATTCTTCTAGTGTAACCAGTCTACGCAAGGAATTCTTCTAGCGTAACCAGTCTACGCAAAGTATTCTTCTAGCGTAACCAGTGTACGCAGATAATTATTATGGCGTAACGAGTCTCCGCAAAGAATACACTACCGGATACTGACTATGCAGAGGAACAAATTAGGGTATTTTATGTTCAACCTTTGCAAAGAACAAATATGCTCTGAATTTCTATGTATGGGACAAAAATAAGACAAATGTTACTTTTTTAGTAGATCACCGTTGTTCACAAAGAATTATTCTTGCCAAGACTCGCTAGGCTAGTAAATGGTTCACACTTTCATCAATAGCTAACTCGTAACAATGTTAGAATTACCATTATAATTGTTGAAAAGTTCTGCCATAAGCTGCGTACACCACATCGATGATACTGTCGATGGTTGTCTGGCGAGACTTGCAGTTTTTCCGGATGCGAATAAGAAATTGAGCACTGCATCATTCCAGACGGTCACGTGGTGGTATATTTGGCTCTATAAACATTAACATATTTTGAAGTGATGAATATTCTATTCATCACTTCAAAATGGATAGGGAAAACTCAAACTCAGATCGTACACTATTATGCAGATATACTAATATGATGCAGTACACTATTATGCAGTACTCATATGGCTTTATAAAAATTATAATTTTATATTTACTCACCTTTTTCCTCAAACGTAAAATCCTCGTTTTGTCGACTGCGATCGACGTTTCACTTCCAATCTCGGCGTCGGGATGTTTCCGAGCCCCGTGACGTTTTTCATACGTACGTCATGTTTATGCTATTTCACGATATGATGCAGCAAAAACTTATGCAATTCGCTTTTAAAATAACATAATTCCCACTTAAACTCTTTCGCACGTCCGTCAATTATGTAGTGAGGTTATGAAAAATCGC
Organism: Ophion ventricosus; assembly: GCA_963932345.1. Classification (NCBI taxonomy): domain Eukaryota; kingdom Metazoa; phylum Arthropoda; class Insecta; order Hymenoptera; family Ichneumonidae; genus Ophion; species Ophion ventricosus. The sequence goes on along the minus strand of OZ010711.1, from coordinate 6,032,082 downwards.
CTTATTGCCATATCGACTCACTTGACGCGTGTTGTTTGTGGTCCACGTGTGCGAGTGAGTTGTTTTCTGACGCTTTGTGTGACGAAATGTGTCGATCGCGTCGCGTGTAACTGTACCAAGTGTGTTGTTTCGAAAAAAATGGGTTGATTCAACACGCTTTATGTGTGTTACAGTAAGTGTGTTCTCCGGCAATACTTAAAAATCGTGTTGATGCCAAGAACGGTAGAGAGCGTGTTGTTTCAACACGGCAAAATAAGTAAAACGCATTGTTTCAACACATTAACCAGGTTCTACACACGTTGTAGGCGTGTTGTGTGTTGTTTCAACACACCGACAACACGCTTATTTTTTACAGTGTATTCATACGGGCTGCTGACATGCGGCTATATTTTACTGGGCGTCCATTGAGCTATCACCAGAACCTGAGTAAAATAACCTCCCGCTCAGTAATTTATTCGCGAGTAAGTGCAGCGCTAAGCCATCGCCGATCGAGGGCCACCGCAGTTTAACTTGGGGAATCGCCAAAACCGCACATTGATCGCACATTCTTTATTGTTGGTTCATACGGACATTCACATATGCACGCACGTGCGCGCACACAGACAAACGCATGCCACACTCATATATATATATGTATACACTGAGAGAAATGTATGAGACTGAAGTTTGCATCGTTGGAATGCAACGAAAATGATTATTTTTCAATTACTCGAATTTCTTGTTTCTGATCTCCGTTACGCAAATCCATCGATCATTTTTTCAAATCGCTTATTTAGAGATCTATATTTTTTAGGTGCAAAAAAATCATTTGTCAAATAATTTAAACGAGGAAATGAAAATATGATGCAGAACTTTCCGTTACATCTCAACGATGCAAACTTCAAGACCATTGAAATGTATGGTATCTTCAACAATATTTTAACCATATTTTATATTACCCTGAGTGGACAACAATATTTTATGGTCATAGTTACTGCTCCAAATATAGTACTGCTTATTGAGATTTTAGCAATTGCGTAAATTATGCACATATGTTAACCGCAACCATACAATCTACAAGCATATGTTGATTGTTCAATAGTATATAATATGGTAGATTTTCATGAATGGATATTTCCTTAAACTATCAAAAAATAACTTCTCTAATATCCTAACAGTGAACAGGACTGAAATATACATCTAGATCTATAAAAGGACATGTCCTAACTGACTGACTGATCACTGAAGATAGAAACGTGAAATTTGGGCAGCAGTTTTCTTTTATCATGTAAACACCCACTTAGAAAGGAATTTGTAATATTCAACCCTCAAGGGGAGAAACGGGTGGCAAAGTTTATGTGGAAATTTAAAAAAATCTGGTCGGATTTACTTGAAATTTGGTATTCATGCTGCTTGGCCCAATTAATGAGAGACATATTTCAGCTTTTTTATAAATTAAACCCCTAATGGGAGAAGGGGGTTGCAAAGTTTGTATAAAACAAAAAATCGGGTCGAATTTACTTAAAATTTGTATAACTGCTCTTAGACACCATTAATGAAATTTCAGAGTTTTTGGAAATTCAATCCTTAAGGGGAAAAGGGGGTAGCAAAATTTATATGGTAAAAGATAAAACAGTTATGGGACTGACTGACTGACTGATATTTAGACAACGCACAGCCTGAACCGTTGAAATGAAATTTGGAAGAAACATGAAATTTGGAAGATATGTTCCTCACAAGGTGTAGAGGTGCATTGAGAGAGGATTTTTCAAAAGTCAACCCCTAAGAGGATGAAATGGGATGTAAAGGTTTGTGTGGAAATTTGTAGTACTTGCGTGTATCAACTTGAAACTCGGTATAAATATTCTTCAAAATAAATACTAATACACATATTTTAGGATTTTTAAAAACAACCCCTAATAAGGGGTTGACATGTGCGGGCTAATAAACCGTTCATGAAGTTTCTATGGGCCAAATTCTACGCGGGCTTTTATTATTGTATGGTAAAATCACTATAAACACAAAATGTATATAATATTTTATAAATCCAGAATAAATTTTTAAAAATACTCTGTCGAGTGTACTACCTCAATGACTTTTATCATAATTCGGCATTCCCTGACCTCCGGAAATGATTTCTTTCGAAGAAAATATTTCGTCTACACGTGGAATCGAACCTACAATCTGCCTACCTATATTTGTGTTAACCATATTATGATTGCGGTGTCAATAAACTATAGGAAATTTGACTATACCCTCATTTACTATGCGAGTTTTTGTGTAAATAACATACACTTTTTTCTCAGTGCATATGTATCCTCTCATGAGGTGGATGCATTGAAAACTACTGTTTTTTTCTGCCGTTTAAAGTATTTCTTCTGCAAAAGCTTGTTAGATTACATTAATCAAAGTATTTTTTCTCAGATGTTACTACTTTCTTTCACCTCTCTGGCAAAAGCTGATTCCCACGTCGAAAGTCCCTATCTTCTGACGCTATTCACTTATCTAGCCATTATTCGATTTCTTCATAATTACGGAAGTGTGTATCTTCTAAGGCGTAGACCAGAACAAATGATAATCGCTTGGGGCAAGGTCTGAAGAATACGTTTGGTGAGGGCAGACCTCCCACGCCGGTTCGATCGGTGTTTTTTCCACCGCCAATGCAACGTGGGACCGAGTATTGTCATGCTGGAAAATCACCTTTCGCGCAATTTGATACTACTGACGGCCGTCTTTCTATTAAATTATAATTCAAACGCTTCAGCTGCTGTTGGTAACGTTCGGCGGAGACCGTTTCCTTGGGATTCGAGAGCTCATAAAGTACTACACTTTCCATATCCGACCAGATACACCGCATGGCTTCCTGATCATGAATATTCCGTTTTGACGTCGATTTTGATAGTTGGCCAGGATTAACTCATGATTTTCTGCGTTTGGGGTTGTCGAAATAAATCAATTTGTCATCCCCAGTTACCCAGGCAGCCATTTTTCTCTTTTCTCCATCTTTTCCATAGCGGACAAACTTCGGGATGCTGTCAAATTGTCAACATTGAGCTGGTCAACCAACTTCTTTAAGTGATTGAGAAGAGTTTTCATCCAGCGAAATTTGCAATTCGGCATCTTGAAATTGTTTCGAGTGACCTGACGGTTGCTTGTTTTAAGGATCGCAATCGCTATTGTTCGAAGGGTCGAAACCAATCTCTACACATAATTTATATTGGTGCAGTCTCACCATAACTCTGTGTAAGCAATCAGTGAGTTTCAGTCTCACTTTTTTCCAAATAGAAGTATAGTGCAGAAGTACACATCGGAAAACCAAAATGTCACGGTTCATTTTTTAACTTGCTCGTCCGAGGTACGTGTCTCACCTAAATATGGCGTCTTTAAGCTAGAAGTTAGTGATACAGGGTCACCCTTAAAGGGAACATAAGCGACATTTGTCCGTACCCAAGTATAAAATAACTAGAGACGCAGACAGCCGAACAGGGGGTTTTAATGCAACAGCCTAATACAAGTACTGTACGGTAGTCAGGTTTTGGCCTATTTAAATGACGTAACATGTACAATTTCGTTTAATAAGAGCCCTTTTCTTCCCCTGTATATCGATGTGAATAGTATGTAGTATCTTTTTTCCGTTTATGAAAATTATTTCAAGGATGACATATTCTGGTCCGTTTGTAAAGTGTCCTGGAGAGTGGGCTGATACCTTGCCTTAGCCCATGGGGATTTTTGAAAGATGGTCAACGACTTTTTGTTTCAAAGCCAGCCAATTTCATAACTCATGGATTAAGGTAACGGTACCCATGCTCAGATGGTTAAGAGCGTCCCTAGATTATAGGATTTATTAGACATTCAAGGACCGTTTTTGTTTAAGAAAATGATTGGCACTAACGTCAAGCTCATAAGTTATAGTTTTCAAAATACATTCATTAACTGCCAGAAAGTAAAATATTTTTATTTTCATGCATTTGAATATTGAATAATAGCAAATGTACCGATTTTCAGACAGCTGGTAGCGTTACGGTCCTTGTGTTCGGACACTGTCATTTCTAGACACGTCCTTATAACCGAACATTGTGGGGTCCTAGTTTTCGAACATCCTGAAATTCATTCTTATAGTTATAATGTTTTAACTGGACCGGTACTTAAGATATCTTTTATTCCTCCGTATTCCGACAATAAGTAACACGAAATACATTTGTACAGCTAAATAGAAATTTAATAAATGCCGTATAACCTCGCGGAAAGCCGGCCACATAACCTCAAAATTTGTTTGCGTCGCGACTACTTACGTTATATTAAATAATTGATCTATTACATTATCTAAATATGCGACAAGTACTTACCAATTGATTTTCTCTTCTTTGTTCACAAAAATCACAAACTAAGTAAGTAATAAGTACTTTAATAAGTAATTTATCGTGAATTACGCAGCGAAACGAAACATACAACGCTTAGCGTCCGGTGATTCGATCTCTGCGGCTACGTGCTCTCATACCAGTAATCGGAGATTACTGGTATGAGAGTACGTAGCTCTCGTACCAGTCGAATCGGACATTCAACCGTGGTACATGCGGGCGATGGATCTCCCAATTAATGAGGCGCTGAAATTAATATATAAAACTTTATTGAAACCGAATTGTGACGACGGTGTCGAAAAGTTTTTTCGATTCGCTTTCGATAGGTCATAACTCTAGTCTAGAAATCGATTAAAAAAATAAACCCCTATTACTATCACAAATTATCGAAACTTTTTAGCTCTTCGGTTTAAAAAAAAGTGCCTTTATAATATCACACGACTGACTCGAACTCGTTAACATGACTCGTCAATTTTACTACTAAGATTCGTTATTAGTGTACAATTTACCACTAATTAATTAATAATTGAAGGCTGAATCGGATACAAGTGTCACTTTTCTTAACCTGTCGATTGTATTGCTAATATTGTGAAATATTCGAACTACTGATCGAACAGTGGGACTCGTCCGAGCATTGGTACAATTACCTTAAATGTTTCTAAAGAATTTTTAGTTAACGAATGCCGTAGCATTTTTTGCGTGCATTTACTTTATACACACACACACACATACACATTTATATAATTATATAATGTATATGTATATATACATATATATATATATACATCATATATGTATTGGGTAATTATTCGGAAAATGACCCCCACCCTTCACCCCCCTCTAGGGTGAGGGGATTTATAGATTTTGACCCCCTCAATACGATGATGAAGAGAAATCGCGACGGTCACCCCCCCCCCCCATAAAAAGTTATGGGGTTTTGAAGCTCGCGGAAATACCAACGCAGATAAACCAGTAGTCGCTACTAGAGCGGGTGGCTACTGGACCACGGGGGGGTCCAGTAGCCACCCGTGGTCCAGTATAACAAACAAACCCAAACAAACATACACCCTCACCCTCATAATTACCGTACGATTCGCATATGTACACGTACACATGTAGGTAAGGACTACGAATGTTGTAATCGGTGTTTGGGTTCGTTTGGGTTTGTTTGTTTGGGTTTATTTGGGAAACCCCCCGGACCCCCCCGTGGTCCAGTAGCCACCCGCTCCAGTAGTGACTACTGGTTTATCTACGTTGGTATTTCCGCGAACTTCAAAACCCCATAACTTTTTATGGGGGGGTGACCGCCGCGATTTCTCTTCACCATCGTGATCAGCGGGTCAAAATCTATTAACCCTCCCCCCTCCCACCCCCCTCCGGGGTGGGGGTCATTTTCCGAATAATTACCATGTATTGTTATGCATGTTATGTAAAAGAAATTGTCTTGTGCATGTTGTGTAAAAGAAAAATACCCTAGAAATTTTGTGGGTCGAGCAAATACCTAAAGTGCCCTTTGAAGTTTAAAATTATACCTAAGTGGCTATTTTTCTCGTTGACCCGCGACTGCGAGTGGCCCTGTGTGAAATTGTTGAATTTCCCACTACCGCACGAATTCAGGAAATCACTTACGCCTGGGAAAACATGTAAATGGTTTTTCTCCCGTGGAATTACATAGCGGTCGCTATAAATGTAAGCCTCGCGTTTGTGCCGTGCGCTCGCAATTTTTGTCACAATTTCGCGATAAGAACTTGAAACAAAACAAAACAAAAAATAAATGTTCAACCTTGATCGCGATGAAAAGCGACCTAGCGGCGAGGAGGTTTCATCTCGGCAGTCGATATTTGAACATTGAACATTTTTCACAGATATTATGGAGTAGTCGATTTAGTGGCGTGAGAAATGAATTTGTGAGATTTCATAGTCCACTTGACAATAGAGACTAACAAAAAAAAAATGATACATTTTGGTGTGGCTCTTCCATTTTACGTTGGATTTGTGAACGAATTTTCTGTGTGAAATGAAACATTGTGAACCCCGAAATAACCCCGAAGCCAATCAGTGCATATTTCCATGGCCCGCCAAGACTCGAAGGGAGAGCCACTTTTCCAATACACATCGAGATCAATCTCATTCCACCATGAATTCTGTTAATTGTACGAGTTCAATCATGAAAAGGAAAATAACTAAAAAAAAGCGAGTCATGGAATTCCATAACTGGTCCCATGAGCGATGACGCGACTGTACAACTATGAACCGCTGCGCGAACGCTGTCTGTGTGCCCAGGGTTAACCGGATGAGTTCAGTCAACCCGATGAATGCAGAAGGAAAAAAAAGAGTCGGATCTCGTCGCGACAGCCAAATCGTCGTTAAACTACAAATATCGTCATTGACCATCTCCTTTGCTTCACTCGCCCTTTCCGGTCATGTCCTAACGTACATTATATTACACGGCTTTCGACCAAACATAATCGTCGATCATTAGATAGGCCGCAACATTCTAAAATCCGATTGTTACACTTCATCGAAATTTACGCTTTTTGCCCTCTTGCACGCTTGATGAAACTATTCGCCGAAAGAATTCGTCCGCGTGAATTGTCGAAAATAGTGAACTTTTTACACAGATAAATTATACTCACCTTGTCTTTGTTTCCCAACACTGGAGAACATACGACCCGACTTGTTCCTTTGACTTGAAATCATTTTTACAAGCTCCGAAGGAAAATTTCTAAGAACGAATGTCTTCATCCGTTAATAAGGAGGAAAATGGCCAAAATCAAATGAAATTCCAGGTCACATTGGAGTCTGGTACACAAAAAAATCATTGAAGCATAAAAATACGGCATTGTGAATTCTTGAAGTGAATTTAACGAAGTAGAAATTACTGGTAGAGAATAATAATGGTCCAACGACTGGCGATAATGAAGGCGCGATCACCCGTGCCGATGCGTGATTCGGCATTCTCAGCTTTTTGTCGGGCATTGACCAGGCTTGCCTTGTCCGATTTACATGACCAGACTCTTGCATGGAATAGACCGGGAATACCACAAAATCGTTTTTACGACTTAGGGGAAGGTGGTCACTTGTTTTCTAACGAATTTTCACTCTTACCAAAATAGTCTGATTAGAAAAAAAAGGTCATAACCGATTTTAAAGACCTTCGGGCGTACAATAAAGCTACCATATTTATTGCAAAAAGATTAAAAAGCCTGAAATAATAGGATCGAAAAAAAATTGCGGATTGGGTCATTGTGCCCCTCGGGTGGGGTATAATGTGTCAGATAAATAGGTACAGTGTGTCAAGTGCTGCGAAACGTAGGATACAACGGGTCGGTTGAAACTCTTATATTTTCATAACATAGATAACAGATTTTCACACATACCGATAATTTTACAACGGGAATTATTTGCCAATAACATTGGGAGTCGACTCATTGTGCTTAACATCTCGATGACACATTGTGCCCCACACAATTGCCCCACAATATTTGACGTTTTCTCGGCGAGCGAATTTTTTTTTCGAGGCTCAAATTTATTTTGTATTTTTAATAATTCTTTCTGAGCTGCTATTGACTTTCTTTTAGGCCAGCCGAAACTTAATACAAATGACGTTCCAACACAAAAAAAAATCGGATTTTCCGAGCTAGAAAATTCCGAGAAATCGCATGTGGTTGACAGTTGCCCGTGACATATTGCGCTTCGTCGGAGCGTCGTCACTTCTTTGTTTCCTCATTGGGAGTCAACTCATTGTGCCCCACAACTCGGTGACACATTGTACCCCACTAGTAAAATATTTGATTATTGATGAAACTATTAATTAAACTACGAATGGAAAAACACAAGTCACTGCGTGCATCATAAAAAATAAAACTATCGATTAGGACCGAAAACCCGAGCCGCTACAGAAAGTGTCATTATATTTTACGATTTCCCGACGAACGAAATATTTTTGTCCAATCTTCAAATCAATTTTTAATCTTTGAGAGGCCAGTCCACTTTGAAAATTTCAAAAAATCGATTTTTTTTTACTGTTTTCGAAAGTAAATACATTCAGAAATATTGTGTCAAAATTTTATGAAAATCCGAGCTCTCTAAGTATTTTTTTTTTACCTGAACGTCAGGACCTCATTTCGTCTACCTGAGCGTATGGCGCGCTCGGCCGACCCATCGGCCTTTAGAATGGTGCAAGTACCTTAAAGCTAAGGCACTTCAGCAACATTACAAACATCCTCCTGCTCTTTCTGAGGAAGTACAGGAAGTTTTAAAACCTATTTACGAGGATCTCATGAAAACAGAACTGCTCGAAAGGTGTTTAGGTGGCCATACGCAAAACAATAATCAAAGTTTTAACAACTGCGTATGGAATGTGGAACCTAAACACATGTTCAACGGCAAAAAAATCGTAGACATTGCCTGCAAAGTTTCCGCGTGTGTCTTTAATGAAGGATTTCGTCCAGTGCTTAAAATAATGGAAATAATGGGCGTCAAACTCGGCCCGATCGCCATCGGATTCGCCGACAATCGCGATGACGAGCGTGTTCGCTCTGCAAACCGCCGCAGTTCTGAGTGCTCAAAAGAGACCAGAACCAAACGAAAGCAAGCAAGACTTGAAGAAATCGACGATGATGAGCAATCAGAAGGGATTTTGTACGGTGCAGGAATTGCCGGTTGAGTTTAGGTAAGAGTATTTCATAGTATAAACTTCAAACGCGTTTTTCTCGAAACAACGTTTTCAAAATCTAGCTCCATCGTATCTCTAAAACTAATAAACCGATTCTCTTGAAATTTGAACCACATATTGTAAACATGATTCGCAACAAGATGACCCTCGATGGTTTTAAAATTTTTATTTTTACTCTTTTTTTTTGCGAAAAACTGCGAAAACAACGCGTTTTTTTTTACTTTTTTCGTGTTTCATCTGCCATTTTTTTATTTTTTGATGAAACTTTATATCCGAGGGTCATTTTGTAGCTGGTGTCATACTGAATCTAATGGACTTTGATTTTTTTGTTTCAGACAAGCCGTTGCCCAGTTGTGATGGAGCTACCTAGCCCACCTATTTTTGAGGCGTTGCGTTAAACTATAGTTTTTGTACTTAAAAATGAATTAAAATGAATTAAAATTTTTTTTCAAATGTATTTCAAGACTTTATTTATCAAGCCCAATAACTTTTATTTTCTATTCTTTTATAAAATCCTCAAAAAAAAAATCGCGAAACTAGCCTTTTTTTCGTGGCTCCAAAGTGGACTGGCCCCTTAATAATTCTTTGTGAGCTGCTATCGACTTTCTTTTAGGCTTGACGAAACCAAACCTAAATCGCGGTCCCACACATAAAATTTCGGAATTTATGAGCTACAAACCTCCGAGAAACCGCATGTGGTTCACAGTGCCCCGTGACACATTCTGCCCCACTCTCCCCTATACTACAGGGTGAGGCACTAACTGTTGCCATCTTGAATATCTCTGTAATTATCGACGTCACAAAAAAATGTTTGAAACAAAAGTCCTACCGTACGAAAGGGATCATCAAATGCGACCATTTTTTTTTTATCTCAGTGGAGGCGCTGTCGCACAGTAAAGGTCACCTCCACTTTTTTAAATGGGACGGTACATTTTTTTTCAACTATCTTGTAGAGCATCGAAAACTGCATAAAAAACATTTAGGGGTCAAAGTCGTTCAAGGTCATTTAAGATCAAAAAGTGACATGAACTTTATTTTTATGTGAAATTACCTTTATTCACAGTAGATGTTCAAAGTGATTGCCATTGGAATCAATGCAGTATTGCAATCTCCTTATCACGGATTGTGTAGAATTTCTTATTACTTCGGCACTTATCGAATCACAGGCTCGAAGAATTCTCTCACGCATATCATCCGGCGTAGTTGGATGTTCTTTATAAAACAAGATCTTTCAAGTATCCCCACAAGAAAAAGTCCAGAGGCGTCAAGTCTGGCGAGCGAGCCGGCCACGATGCAGCTCCTCCGCGTCCAATCCAACGATTTGGAAATCTCTTTTGCAATTCATTTCTAGCTATCAGCGGAAAATGTGCCGGGCACCCATCGTGTTGATACCACATTCTGTTTCTTGTTTCTAAAGGTATTTCTTCCAAGAACACCAATTTCCGTTTCTTCGTTAGTAACTCGCTTTTGTCGGTTACTTTCCCGACGGGTTAAGGATCCAGTTGTCCTGAGTTTAGTGTACAAAATTTGAAATGTACGGCGTGTAGGATGAGAACTTTCAGGAAATCTTTCAGCGTATAAGTCTCTAGCTCTCACTGCAATTTTCTGACATTCTCCGTAAATTAGAAGCATATCAGTTTGGTCTTCAAAAGAATACATCATTTACATTCGCTTGATTCATTAATACTAGTCTCACCATTCTTACTATCGTTATCTTGGGTTTGTTTGGGCGAAACATTGTACAATGTTCCGTGTACATTATAGGTTTGGTGCCGTTGTTTACATACAGGACAATGGCAAGACTTCGGCGATAAGTGCCGAAGTGATAAGAAATTCGTGATGAGGAGATTGCAATACTGCATTGATTCCAATGGCAATCACTTTGAACATCTACTGTGAATAAAGGTAATTTCACATAAAAATAAAGTTCATGTCACTTTTTGATCTTAAATGACCTTGAACGACTTTGACCCCTAAATAGTTTTTATGCAGTTTTCGATGCTCTACAAGATAGTTGAAAAAAAAATGGACCGTCCCGTTTAAAAAAGTGGAGGTGACCTTTACTGTGCGACAGCGCCTCCACTGAGATAGAAAAATATGGTCGCATTTGATGACCCCTTTCGTACGGTACAACTTTTGTTTCAAATATTTTTTTGTGACGTCGATAATTACAGAGATATTCAAGGTGGCAACAGTTAGTGCCTCACCCTGTATATCTTTGGCAATGACAATTTGTTCTGGCTGACAATGCACTGCGAGAATGTAGACTTTTAGGAAATGTATGGCTGATGAAAACATTGACATTTCCTGAGAACTCCATGTTTCGGTCGGGAATCATAGAATATGGTATAAATCACAATTATATGGTACAAAATTATAGCGGTGCGCCAAAAATCCAATCGAGCAGCGACTTACATTATCAAAAAAAAGATTTGTGCAATATTTAACTTATTTATCTGGATGAAATCCACCGACCATTAACCGTAACATACACATGTACTCCGGTGTTTTTTCATTCGCCTTGAGTTGATTGATTTCTTGAAATCAAATAATCGAATAAAATATGTGTGTTTTCGTTGGTTCTTCTCTGCCCCATTGTTTCCTCTCATTGAAATATAACTATATCGTCGTACTGTTTTTGCCTATAAATATACATACGGTACATATGGTTTTTTTTGTCTATACATACGGGCGAGATGCCGAGAATCGACAAATTTTCCTGTCTTTAACGCGAGATGAAGAGGATGACGGCGAAGGAAAGCAAAATTAGAGACAAAAAAGAATTGGGAATTGAGAACCGCCCGTCACGATACGAATCGTGATTGAGCGGTTGAGTACTTGGTAATCAGTCGAGGTGTATACGAATGATCATTTTCGATTATGTTAGATGATACGAGAGAGGGGAAAAACAGCCTTTTCACTATATACGACTGCATCGTAGTAATATTTATATGTGTACGTGCCTTTGTACATATTGATAGGTTGTTTGGGTTGTTGAGCAAGAATCTCTGCGTCCAGAGATCCTTCCTTTCACCTGGAATGCCCCCTTGATGCTCCTGTATAAATGTATGTATAATAAATAAGCTGAACATAATGTGCAACTCGGAAATGTATTTCAGCTTCGATTTATCAAGATCTTGGAGGGAAGACGAGAATATGAGAGAGAAAGAGAGAGAGAGAGAGAGAGAGAGAGAGAGGCGTATAATCAGAGAAAGAGAGAAAGTTAGAGGGAAACGGTCAATGGTAAGCGCGTTAATTTCTCAGCAAAAGGCTCCATGAACGGTTTCCATTCAAAGCTCCGCTAAGCGAGGGTTTTTCTTACGTTTTCTCTCCCCTCGCCATGTGATATACACTCGCACAGACCCATGAACACAAATATATAACTCTTGCCCCTACTCCTTAATTCTCCACAGTCCCCTACAGCCTCATGTTGGCACTTTTTGTCCCCTTCGACATTTTATCCTTTTTTAATATAGTATAACATTTTTCCTACATCCGCCTTGACGTATTATAACTCGCTTTTTCGGCCAGGCTCTTTCTCTCCGTTCGCAGACGATTTCATTGATAAAAAAAAATGTGACATTTATAAACTTTGTGACTTCTTTTATTGAATGCTTGCTTCTTTTGTACACAATATATGTTTTTTTTTCTTCTGCAAGTAGTGAATAATTCTTTTTCTGGTCTTGCAATACGCAAAAGATTTGAAAAAGGAATTACTCGAATTTCTTATGCAACATATAGGGGAAGGTGGGACACAGTGTGTCACTTTTTTTTCTATCGAATTTTTACTCTTACCAAAGTAGTCTGATTCGAAAAAAAAAGGTCATAACCGATTTTATAGAACTTTGGGCGTACAATAAAGCTACCATATTTTTTGCAAAAAGAATAAGAAATAACGGGTTCGAAAAAAAATTTGCGGATTGGCTCATTGTGCCCCACGGGTGAGGTACAATGTGTCAGATAGGTGGGTACAGTGTGCCAAGAGCTGCGGAACGTCGGGTAGAACGAGCCTGTTGAAACTCTTTCATTTTCCGAACATAAATAACAGATTTTCATACATCCGATAATTTCACAGCGAGTATTATTTGCCAATAACATTGAGAGTCGACTCATTGTGCTCAACAACTCGATGATACATTGTGCTCCACACAATTGCCCCACCATATTTGACGTTTTCCCGGCAAGCGATATTTTTTTTTCGAGGCCAAATTAATTTTGTACTTTTAATAATTGTTCGTGAGCTGCTATAATATAAATCACGGACCAATACAAACAATTTCGGATTTTACAAGCTACAAAACCCCGAGAAATCGCATATGGTTGACTGTTGCCCGTGACACATTGTGCCCCACTCTCCCCCATCGTCGTAATTCTTTGTAACGTGAAAGAATTATATTTTTTCATGGAGATCTTTTGTTTTTTTCGTTTTCATAGTTTTTGTATCATTGAGAAAGCATGCAATTTTCATAATATCCTTAAGTTTTGCGTCTCAACCATCTTTCGCCCAACCCAGGTGATTCGAATTTTGTTGCTTGTTGATCCTCATTACTTTGGCCTCCTCGGGCTTTCCATTTCTCTCTCTGCCTTGTCGTCGAATCCTTGAAATTTAGTATAACACGTCGCATAGCGCATATAAAAATAACGATGATAACCACTTCTTCGTAAACTTGAAAGCTGATAAGTCTTCGTCATCACTTAGAAACCCTTGCGTCCTCAGTGACTATGCTTTTTTTTAGCCCTTCCGCTAAATGGTGAGCCATGTGTCAATTTGTCGTGACCAATATCACCCAATTGACCCTTTTTCAGAATTTCTCTCTCTCTCTCTCTCTCTCTCTCTCGCTCTCTCTCACTGAGAGCGAGTGAGAGAGAAAGCGAGAGCGAGAGAATAGCTGTTACCTGTCGTTCTCAGCGAGAGGTAACAGCTATTCGGAAACACAGCCGGAATTACTTATGTCTGTTATGCCAAATCTACGATTAGAAAAACATAGGCACCCGATTGCATAGTGGCATCTGTGTATAGGCAGCAGATAGGTAGGTAGGTTGTAGGTTCGATTCTATGTGGAGGTGAAATATTTTCATCGAAAGAAATCATTTCAAGGGGTCAGGGAACGATGAATTATGATAAAAAATCATTGAGGTAATACTTTTAATTGAGTATTTTTTAAATTTAGTTTCGATTTATGAAATATTCTGTACATTGAGTAGACGTGCCATACAATATCGTAAACATCACTATAAAGATCGTTGCAAATAACAAGCAATATTTTTAGCAATATATATTTCAGTCTTGTTCACTATTTAGGATGTTGAGGGAGTTATTTTTTGGTAGTGTAAGGAAATATTCATTTTTATGAATACCTACTTTATTATATAGCATTGCGGTTAATATGTCTGCATAATTTACGCAACTGCTGAAATATCAATAAGCAGTTCTATATTTTGGGCAGTGAGCATGACTATAAAATATTGTTGTGTCCTCAGGGTAATATAAAATATGATTGATATATGGTTGGAAATACTATACATTTCTCTCAATGGTCTTTTACCTGTTCACCGTAAAACCCCCTTTTTTTTAATATTTACTGAACTCTGCCAGATAAGATAGACTCACGTTCATGTTAACACGAATGTTAAGAAATTCGTGTTAATAACGCGCATGCAAGAAATCTGGTTTTCCATTAAGGCCGTCTTCTAGTCTAGAGGGCCAAAGTTTGGGGATTTTTCAACATGCGATAAAAAAAAAACAAAAAATATTTCCGTATCTATCTTTTTACCACATATTTATTCATCCTTTGACATTGTATAAAAAAATTGGCGAAAAAGAAAATCCATAATTCTGGTAGATGCAGGCTGGTAAAGTGGGGGTGGAAAAAAAAACGGCCTCCCCTGGTTGACATGATTCCAACTCTCCTGGTCATCTGAAAAAAAAAAAATAGATTCTTAATTAGTAAGGATGTCATTATAGCCCCTACCTCAGGCAAAAAAAAAAATTCACAAAATGGTGGCTGTTTAAAAAAAGGTCATTTTTTGCCGTTTTTTTTCACGATTGTTGATTTTTTTAAAATAATTAGTAACAACATTTCGCGATAAATCTGGTAGGGGCGATAGAGGGGTGTATAGAGAAGGTCCACAAAAAATGTCAAGTAAATCGGTTCATTACAACTTGAGATATCATGTCAACCGTCTCGAAAAAAGTAGTTTCGAGAAAAACGCGTTTAAAGATTCGAGTACAGTTTCAGGCAGTCTAAGTCATATAATGGTACATATACTTACATTTCGTTAATCGGCGATTCCTGGTCCATAAAATACTCGTTCTTCTTCAAAATCGAAGTCTTTTGATGTGAATATCACGAAGGGTAGGACCTTAGGTAGTCGAGCAGACGGAATCGTCTATTGTTCGATTCGGTCCGGCAGCGCCGATTAAGTTTCCACCTCACTAATTACAGCTGTAACTCCGTTAATATTTGGAATTTTCAAATTTCCTTTGGAGGGTATATTCTTGAAATACTAAACATTGAAAATATGCAAAAAAAATCGATTTTTTCAAAATTCCAGACTAGAAGACGGCCTTAAAGGAGAAAAAAAATCCCGTACGCAAAATGAAAAGTATCCGTGCTATCTCTACTTCTTCGTTTGTGAACATTTTTTCAGCTCACACATGATTTTCTTTGCTCTATGAAGTGCGAAGTATCTTTGCTCCTCCACATCCCTTTTTTTTTATAAAACGCATCGATTATAAGGACAACATTTTATAAGGACGAGGGGAATAAAACTTTAACAGGATCCTCAGTATTTTTACGCCGAGCTAATTTGTTACTCTTTTTTTCACTCTCGTAGCACGCAGCTCTATACGAGAAAATATAATTTCTTTAAATATAAAAAAGAATTGGCCGGTTCAACAATCGTGCGGAAAAATTTCAACGAGTCTGCACATTCGATTCTATGTTTACACCTTGACAGTTTTGTAGATTATTGACGTGTTGGGATTGGGAAATCTCGTTCGGCTGCGCGTAAATTCGCTACATCTCGCATGAACCATGACTGAAAGTTCAAGTAATTCCGACATCAAATTACTTATATGTATATGACAAATCCACGAGAGCTCTCGCGTATTTGAAAGTCCCCTCTCCTCCTCCCGACTCTTGCCCACCGGGTTCGAATATTTCGTAGCATTGCATCGAAGCCTCCGTTATTTCAGTCAAGCATGGCGTACATATCGCTTCGCTCTTTCGGTAGAGGACAAGACGAGCTGAAATTGCTAGAAATTCTCTCGGAACTGACGCCACGAAGCAATCTACAGCTTCAACATGATGCGAACTAGTTTCAAAATCATCCGAAATACACGAGAGCAGTACTCGGCTGCATCTCTTGCTTTCACTTCTCTATTCTCCCTCCCTCTCCGCCCCTTTTTTCTCATTCTCACCCTCGCCGATGCGCCCCGTAATTTTGTGTAGTAAAATCGGTTAGGGGCAATTTCAAAACGGATATCACAAGTTTTGACAGCGTTGCACGCTGCCCGTTCCCCCTCTCCCTTCTTGGGTTCCTTCTCATTCTGCTACGCCATCGCGCAGCTGAATACATTGACCAAAGATGTCAAACATACGTAGTAGCAATCAGTTCAAGCGGGAGCATTGTAAATGGACCCGAGTAGAAATCCTGCTCCGGCTACAAGAAAGGCCTGATCAGGCATCCTGATTTCTTTTTCATGCCTTGATCAGCATTTTTTATCAAGCCCTGATCATTTTTGTGACACTTTCCCTGACTTCGGTCTGATCAGGGTAAAAAATCAAGGCTTGATCAATGAAAAAGATCAAGGCCTGATCAGGATAGAACATCAAGGCTTGATCAGTGAAAAAAATCAAGGCCTGACCAGGATAGAACGTCAAGACTTGATCAGTGAAAAAATCAAGGCCTGACCAGGATAGAACATCAAGGCTTGATTACAGTGCAAAATAAAGGCCTGATCAGGATAGAAAATCAAAGCCTGATCAGCGTAAAAAATAAAGGCCTGATCAGTGCAAAAAATCTAAGCCTGATCAGGGCTTAATTTTTCAAGGATTAATTGAATTGAAACATCATCGCCTAGTCAGGATGATGGAATGAACCTCTGCTGTGGATGTCCTATTTATTCTGGAAATAAAAAATACCACGCAAACCCAAAATAGAAAAAGACACAAATTACAAATAACGTTGATACTTTATTTTATAAACTAAATAGGAATCTTGTTTATCACAAATTTTTCTTATTACTCTACTTTATCACACGTTTTTTATGTGTAAAATAAATAAAACTTTATTATATATTTTTTATATAGCAAAAACGCGAAATAGACTTTGATACTTTTTACAAAAACGCACGCGATTACTGCTGCACTTTCGTACGGTTCCCGAGTAGAAATATTATCAGACTGGCTTGATATTTGATCCGGGCCTGATCACGTTGTAGTCCGGAGGCCTTACTTAAGGTATGCCTCAATTTGCCGGATCCGGTCGGTGTCAGGTGATAGTCAGGCAACTGGATGTAATGTTGCCTCCAGTTGCCTGATCCAGCTAGCTTCAGGCGATGGTCAAGTAAGTGGACTTACGGCTTGCTTCAATTCGCCTGATTCGACTACTTAAGTAGTCGGGTCAAGCGAATTGAAGTGAGCCGTAAGTCCAGTTGCTTGACCATCGCCTGAAGCTAGCTGGATCAGGCAACTGGAGGCAACATTACATCCAGTTGCCTGACTATCACCTGACACCGACCGAATCAGGCAAATTGAGGCACACCTTAAGTAAGGCCTCCGTACTACAACGTGATCAGGCCCGGATCAAATATCAAGCCAGCCTGACAATATTTCTACTCGGGTTGACCAAAGATGTCAAACATAAGTAGTAGCAATCAGTTCAAGCGGGAGCATTGTCAATGGAGATGATCGATCTTCTGAAAAGAATCAATTTTTGTTTAGGATCGAATAACTGTTGAACTGTTTCTGTTTTCTTTCTGAAAGTTTTTACACATGTTTATTGATCTTTCAATAATATGTACAAATAATTTTTAAAAACATTCATTATCGTGTACTTTTGTACGTTTGTTTACAACGGTGCGCGCAAAATGTCGTCAATTATTGGCGACCGGTGTTGCCAACATATTCTTAATGTATTAATCTCGCCAAGGCGTTTTTCTATAGATTATTTTTATTTTGAGGATCCATTCAGGACACTATTAAGTGATTACCTGCAAACTTTCTAAAGGATTCACCGTTCTGTATTCGAGATATTGGCAATTAAATATTGCACGGTTTTACACGTTTTCTTGTGAGGAGCAGTGGAAAAATTGACATTTAACGCAATAGTTTCGAAACTTTTCTACAGATTTTTTTTTATTCTCAATTACAGAGGAACATATGACGAAGTGGATAAAATCATGAATTTCTTCCGACTAGTTTCAGAGATATAGCGATTTAAATTAGGCCATGTCTAACGGCGCTAGCGCCACGAAGCGACTGAAGCAGCCTAGAGCTCAGTGTTGCCAGATAGTCGATATGTTCCATCCCTAGATAAATTTCGTATCTCCCTAAAAAAAACCCTAAACAGCGGTGCAAATATATATGAGGTATTCCAGCCCAAGTGTGTAAACCCGTGACCCTGACCCTCTCGGATTTCTGTGATTTTTTTTCATATGATCGCATTGAGTCTAAAATACACCCTCATAATTTTTTTAGATTTTTCCAAACATCCCTTATTTCAAAAAAAAATTTAAAAAAAAAAACGCCATTTTTTTTTAATCTAAAAAAATTCTGAAAAAACCGTGATAATATATAAAAAATTTCAAACTATCACCCGTAGTGGGCAGATTTTTTTTTCTGCGTTTTACAAGCTATTAACGTTCTCCAAATTCCAAAAAAATCTCAAATAGCTCACCTTGAGCAGACACTGAATTATTTTGGTACTCAAATTAATTTCGTTAATGATTTTCGAATAATGAAATAGGAATTACCGACAAGTAGAATTATTTATACCTATTTTGAAAAAAACATATTAAGAACCCCAGACGCTATATTATGTTGTGGAGCATTATTCAGGCAATACGAAGGCATTATTCTCATTTTAAGGTTTATAATTCGTACTGCATTATTCGAAAATCATCAACGAAATTAATTTGAGTACCAAAATAATTCAGTATCTGCTCAAGGTGAGCTATATGAGATTTTTTTGGAATTTTGAGAACGTTAATAGCTTGTAAAACACAGAAAAAAAAATCTGCCCACTACGGGTGATAGCTTGAAAATTTTTATATATTATCACGGTTTTTTGAGAATTTTTTTAGATTAAAAAAAATGGCGTTTTTTTTTTCAAAAAAAATTTTTTTTTGAAATGAGGGATATTTGGAAAAATCGAAAAAATTATGAGGGTGTATTTTAGACTCAATGCGATCATATGAAAAAAAATCAAAGAAATCCGAGGGGGTCAGGGTCACGGGTTTACACACTTGGGCTGGAATACCTCATTTATATATATCTATGTGTATAAAATATACTATGACAATGCCATCTAGCGATAATCAAATGCATTGTCCGTCATGTGATCAAGAACCGACAGGGAGCAAAACTGCGAGCACAGTTTTGCATGTTCGCTGCACACTTGACGCCGAGTGTTGCAAGTTTGAACCGACGGCGTCAATGTTCAAACGCTTCAACTCGGAAACGGTGTACAGCACGGTGGCGGATGACGATGTCATGGTGGTGGACAACTTATGTCCGTATGAATCCGAATAATCACCGAACTAAGAAAGAGGCCAGAGAGAGAGAGAGAGAGAGAGAGAGAGAGAACAACACAAATATTCTAAAGCACTTTTCTAGCCTCATACATTATAAAACATATATGATAGTTTATATGTAAACAAAATCATAAATGTTTTAGTATATGGAATTATTAAATAAAATATCGACGTGCAGTGTACACAAGTTGCAATCAGTGCAATGTATAATTGTGGCAGCGTCGTGGAGTTCGTTTTTTGCCCTTCAATTAGTTGATTGTGCAATTTAAAACCGACAAAGGTTAACATTTTTTAATCATGAAAAAAACCCTAAAAAAATCCCTAACAAAATGTTCTCCCCGTTTCTACCCTATACTAGTTGAAAACACCCTAAATCTAGGGAGAAAATCCCTAACCTGGCAGCACTGCTAGAGCTATAGCGGCCTGACATGTGCATATCCGTATACGCAGAGTATCTACGTATTAGTAGCCGGAATGGATAGTCTGATAGAAAAGTGAGGGTTAGGTGATGGAGGGAACGTTGTTATTTTTGGAACTCCAAACATTATATTAGGCGTTTTCATCATTACTTTATGAGTTTTTACATCCCGATAAGATGTAAAATCTACATTATAAGGATATTTCGCAATATTTCGAAGCTTTCACCGATTGAACGGAGAATAAACTTTTCAACGTGTGACTGTGGCGAGACTACTACCTTCATCTGTCTGAGTGTTGCGATGTTTGGTAGTACATTCGGCTATTATTACGCAATGGCGGCATTCTAACTTTTCTAACATTTTTCCTAATTTTCTGATCATTTTACGAGTATGTAAAAAAAAAAAAAACTATTTCGACTGGATTCTGCTACAAACGTTGAAAAAGTAGAAACTTTCTTTTATAAAAAATTGACCCGGCTGCCAGCCGTTAGCAATATTGCAAAAATCTTGCAATTTCGTCATCATCTTATACCAAAGTGCTACAAAGTTCAATCTCTTGATCTTGATCCTAGTCTTGTATGAATTGCGGGAGGTACCAAGACCAAGGTCGGGGTTCTGCTCATCAGTACTTATAACCGGGAAATTATAGATAGGTTTTCAATGTTTGTATCAAACTTATTTTATATATTTTCATTCGTAACATGATTAATTATATTTCAAGAACAAAATGTTTGGTTTCTGGCAGCCCAAATAGGAAACATTTCACGCACCACCGGTTCTGAATTTCTGAAAAAAAAAACACCTGCGTTAATTTCAGCGCCATCCCGGGTTTTAGTTTCAATTCGACAATTATTCGTCCGTGAATTTCATTCATCCTATTCCTAGATCCGGTCTAGGAATAGGAGCCTAGAAATAGCGAGCCTAGGAACTAGGCTCGCTATTTCTTCGCAGATGTAGACTGCTCTCCCTTCGTGGGTTTCTTCTCATTCTGTCACGTCATCGCCCGGCTGAATACATTGACCAAGGTGTCAAACATACGTCGTAGCAATCAGTGTTGAAACGGGAGCATTCTAAATAGAGATGTTCGATTTTCCAGAAATAATCGATTTCGGGATCGATTCTCAATTGGACGTCTACGAATCGATTCTGCCAATAATCGAAACGTAAAAGATCAGTCTTGCAAAAATAGTTTTTCTTACATTGTACGGTATCGAGAAACGAAGAAAAAAAACAAACAAAAAGCTCAAACGTACGCGGGTGTACTAAACAGGACATTCTAAACAAAGAAAGGCGTACATCTCCAACCCTTTAACCCCTCATAACTCAGCAACGTAAACATTTGAAAATAGTTGACTTCATGGTAGGTTTCGATAAATAAAAAAACACGTGTTTAGTTTTTGAAAAATTTAATCAAGGGGGCTAGTTATAAAGCAATAAAGGGAGTGTGACAGTCATGTTACGTTGTTTCGTAACATTCCTCTATGATGTATGGAATCCTTTAAAGCAGTTGCTTTGCATGTTGTAGCTCAAACAAACCCAAACAAATACTTTGACGTTTTTATTTTATTTTTTTTTCGATTTCCGCAAACTTTACGCACACTCGAATCTTGCAATCTCTCAACGAGTGAACTTCGAACAAATTTTGATCCAACTAACGCCATCTAGTCTGCATGAATTGGACTAAAAACCATAAAACGGTTGCTAGCCGTCGTGTCACATTGGATCTGTTCGTTTTAGCTACACTTTTCTACACTTATTACACTTTCTGTGGTTTTTTTTAAATTCCTGTTACTGGTGGGAGTATAGAAAGTGTAGCTGAAACGAACAGATCCATTGGCTTAAGAAAAGTTTAAGGCCGTCTGCTAGTCTAGAATTTCGAAAAAATCGATTTTTTTTGCATATTTTCAATGTTCAGTATTTCAAGAATATACCCTCCAAAGGAAATTTGGAAATTCCAAATATTAACGGACGTCCAGGGGATTACGATCGGTCCTGAAAGTCACGCGTTCGCTCTCAGACGTGATGAACAGCGGATTCACCGCTCTGAACTCCGAACTTCTCATCATCAAAAAACATCAAAAGACTTCGATTTTGAAGAAGAAGGAGTATTTTATGGACCAGGAATCGCCGATTAACGAAATGTAAGTATATGTACCATTATATGCCTGAGACTGCTTGAAACTGTACTCGAATCTTTAAACGCGTTTTTCTCGAAACTACTTTTTTCGAGACGGTTGACATGATATCTCAAGTTGTAATGAACCGATTTACTTGAAATTTTTTGTGGACCTTCTCTATACACCCCTCTATCGCCCCTACCAGATTTATCGTGAAATGTTGTTACTAATTATTTAAAAAAAATCACTCGTGAAAAAAACGGCAAAAAATGACCTTTTTTTTAAACAGCTGCGATTTTGCGAATTTTTTTCTTTTTTTTGCCTGAGGTAGGGGCTATAATGACATCCTTCCTAATTAAGAATCTATTTTTTTTATTCAGATGACCAGGAGGGTTGGAATCATGTCAACCAGGAGAGGCCGTTTTTTTTCCACCCCCACTTTACCAGCCTGCATCTACCAGAATTATGGATTTTTTTTCGCCAATTTTTTTATACAATGTCAAAGGATGAATAAATATGTGGTAAAAAGATAGATACGGAAATATTTTTTGTTTTTTTTAATCGCATGTTAAAAAATCCCCAAATGTTGGCCCTCTAGACTAGAAGACGGCCTCAAATGTCAATATGGGATTTTGTGAGGACTCAGATGGTTTGTTACGGAACTGTCAAACGGTGATATAAATGGGTTAATTCTCTTTCCTGGTGAAAACAAATCGATTTGCGCCTTTTTCCTGGTACGTTGGAGAAATAATCGTTCGATTATTTTCCATCTAGACAAGGAAGCGATTCTGGCCTAGAAAAACCAATTCATAAAAACATCGAACGCCAGAGAATCGATACGAAAAATCGATTTTTCTCATCGAGAAAATCGATTCTCCTGAAGATCTATTCAGAATCGAACACTCCTAATGCTAAATCCACATAGAAGCCAGAAACTTCATTGACACGTCGTTATAGATCAGGTATAATATGACCGAAGCTTATTCACACTGGTAAACTTTTGAATGACGTACCACTTTGGAGAAGGCGATCAATATTCGTACACTAGGATTCTAATTTACGCCCCCCCCCCCACCCCCACCCTGCCACCGTCTCTTACGAAAACACTACTTTACCTTCCGTACGGCGATCAGTCGGATTTGTTGTTTTATACTTTTGTTCCCTAGTATTGAAGTAAGTTAAACGAGAAAAACTTGGGAGCGGTTTTCCGAAATCACGGTGCAAGTGACATTTTTTTGCCTCAATCCTAAGCGACTTTATCCCGAAATCGCTGAAAGTATTTATATAATTTTGTTGTCCTTATTTTGGTACAATCGTTTTATTATGAATAGTCGAAAAGAAAGAAAATAAATGCAAGTAGAGAAGTTTTTTGCTTTTTTTAATTTTAGTAATCACAATGATAATACAAAAAAACGTTAGCTAAAAAGGTATTGAGGAAAAAAAAACACTTGTGGATGTAAAATTTATCATTGTTTATTAAAGAAAAGAAAAGGGGCTAAAAATAATCCACGAATTTTGAATAACATTGAAAAAGCGCTTCAATATTAAAACTAACAAGAATGTAAATTATTTGAAATTTCAGCAGGCTAAAAACAAAAAATTTCAATAATTTTGTCTTCATACCGATTAAAATGCTAATAGAATGCATTTACCAAAAGTATTTAGTATTTGGTTTGGTTTTTCAAATATGATTGGTTTTTTAAATTTAATTAAATAAACGGAATTCTACTAACGAACAGGATTCAAAAATTTAAAGATTTGTGATTTCTACTATTCTATACTATAATTGCATTTTATTTTATTTTAAAACGAATACTTGTTCTTGCATTCTTTAATATATTATTATTAATTTGCAATAAACCAAAATAATAAAATAACAAAACCTTTATAAAAGTTGCAAATATAAAGATTTTGTGAGAGCGCTTTTGATTCGAAGTTTTAATGCGTAGAATGTTCTAGAATTTTCTATGGTAACTCAGGTAGCATAGAATCAGGTAGCATATAATAGATCTGATACATATATATGGTATCATAACGATCCCCCGAAACGGGATAACTTTTTTCGTTGTCCAAAAAGATAACGTTTTGTATCACAAAATGTATCACCTATGTTCGCTTGGCAGCTGGTTTATTTGTGTCCTATAGTGGCAACTTTTAATGGTCAACAAACTGTCAACGAAAGGATAACACTTATCGGTTGTCGATACGTTAGCGTGGAGTTATCAAATCTATTAAAATATATTCTCTTAAAGGCATAAAAATGCCAAGATTCGCCTAGCATCTAAAAGTTGTCCAATAGACATCCGACTCAGGTTGACAAAACGACATCTAAACGGTAGCGAAGAGTATTATCTAACGGATATATGTGTATATATATATATATATATATATATATATATATATATATATATATATATATATATATATACAGGGTGTCACAAAAGTAACGGGACGGCTGAATATTTCCGCAGGTAAGACAATTTCCCAAAATTTTAAGGTCGTTCTTGAAGTAACTTTTCCCAAGGAATTCAATGGTGACCTTCATTTTGACCTTGGCGATGTTCCTCAAGGTTATTTCAAGGTCAACTTTTGTTTTTCAAATGGGAACCCCCTTTTTTGACATCGGCAATCTATAGAGCGGGAACTTTTACGTACAGATATATACTTAAGTCACCGGTCCCCTTTGACCTTGAACGCCACTGCAGGGTTAATTAAACTTAAACACAGTATGGATACCTCGGACAAGAATAGAAGCTTCTTAATTAACCCTACAGTGACCTTCAAGGTCAAATTCGACCGATGACTTGAGTACATATCTGTACGTAGAATTTCTCGTTCTATCGATTGCGGATGTCAAAAAGGGAGTTTTCATTTTTAAAAAAAAGTTGACCTTGAAATCACCTTGAAGGTCATGGTCAAGGTCACGATCTAGGTCACCACTAGATGCGCCTTGTTAAAATTGATAACTTTGGTCTTAACGATAGAATTTAAGAAGCTTCTATTCTTTTCCGAGGTATCCATACTGTGTTTAAGTTTAATTAACCCTGCAGTGACCTTCAAGGTCAAAGGGAACCGGTGACTTAAGTACATATCTGTACGTAAAATTTCCCGCTCTATCGATTGCCGGTGTCAAAAAAGGAGGTTCCTATTTGAAAAACAAAAGTTGACCTTGAAATAACCTTGAAGGACATCGCCAAGGTCAAAATAAAGATCACCATTGAATTCCTTGGGAAAAGTTACTTCAAGAACGACCTTAACATTTTGGGAAATTGTCTTACCTGCGAAAATATTCAGTCGTCCCGTTACTTTTGTGACACCCTGTATATATATATATATATATATATATATACAGGGTGAGGCACTAACTGTTGCCACCTTGAATATCTCTGTAATTATCGACGTCACAAAAAAATGTTTGAAACAGAAGTTGTACCGTACGAAAGGGGTCATCAAATGCGACCATATATTTTTATCTCAGTGGAGGCGCTGTCGCACAGTAAAGGTCACCTCCACTTTTTTAAATGGGTCGGTACATTTTTTTTTCAACTATCTTGTAGAGCATCGAAAACTGCATAAAAAACATTTAGGGGTCAAAGTCGTTCAAAGTCATTTAAGATCAAAAAGTGACATGAACTTTATTTTTATGTGAAATTACCTTTATTTATTTAACTTAACTTATCCTTTAACTTATTGTTGATACCACATGGTTTGTCGTGTAAGTAAAGGCAACTCTTCGAGCAAAAGACCCAGTGGATCTTTGATAAAATTACTGTAGATGTTGCCATTCAAATTTCCATTGATAAAAAAATAAACGTAGTAATTTTATTTACTACCGAAACTGTAAGTATTATCGCCTTTCTGTACTTTCTATGACCTTCGATGACCTTATTTTATAGGTCGTTGAACTCGTTGTAAGCTCCTCTTTCATGATACAGAAAAAAAGACATACCGATCCATTTAAAAAAATGGAGTTGACCTTCAAATGTCCGAAGTACCTCCACCTGCAAAAAAACTATTATCGCTATCGGATGGCCCCTTTCGTACTGTGCAATTTCATTTCAGCAAATATTTCTGTGAACCTTATAGTTTCGAAGATATCCAAGGTGCTAATAGTTATTGATCCACCCTGTATATATATATATACTCACAGTGGCATGCAGAAAAATATTTAGCGGCTTATATATTCACGTGTATATGTTTTAACAACTTTATTTTTGTTTATTATCATTTTTACACACAATTTTTCATTGCTGATAAGAAAAATGGTACATACGCACGAGGTTCGCGCGGTGGCGAGGATATGACAGTCATCCTTGAATTGTCATCTTTAGGATAACATTTGTTGACCTAAATTTGTTTAAGGACAGCATATTACCGATATCTGAAAGAGGTCACGAAAAAGACATCTTATGTGATTTGTCTTTATGATATCATTTGGACAATGTTTAAATAGATGCAATAGATAACAGCAGATATATAACTGTTTAATACCTTGGAAAAGTCATCGATGGGATAATACTATGTAATACCGTTTAGACATCCGTTTTTATCGATGGAATATATCATAAAAAAAGATAACTTCACGACAAAATTACACTGGATGTCATTTGAAAGATGTCTAATAGTTTTATCACGGGGTCACGCCTTAAAGATAACCTGAAAACGGTAACACATCGACGTCAATTGGCCGGTTATGCTACCTGGGAGCTTCCCGAAATGTATCGGCCAAGTGGCATGCGAGCAGCAGTCTTTGAAAATTAAAGACTCGGCACGCGTAACCGAACGCCGATTGGACGTGATGCATGTCGAAAACGAAAAACACGACTGAAAAAGTTTCACTTTGAAAATCGGTTCTGACTGATTATTCATCGCTATATACCGAGACATCAAATTATAAATTTGGCACAATTCAATACCGTAAAGCTCCACAATAGGGTAAGCAACCCGTTGATATGTGAACTGTATTGGTATTTGTCATATGTGCGAAGCGTAAAAACTAGCAGCAATAAGAGGACCGTGAAACGGAAACATTCATGCAGTTTAGTGCAAATTTCTGTGATGTTATGATAAGTATTAATGCAATTTGTGATTGGACGGGTACCAAACCTAAACCACTCAATTTTGTGGAAGAAGAACGTATTTAGAAGGCTAGGCACTTTTTAAAATGTGGTAAAGTTAGTGGCGTTTCCCATACCGGCACTGTCAGCTTCAAAGCGTATTGTTTGCAAACTTCTCAATTACGAAATAATCCCCATGAGATTGATGATTTGAAATGATTTGCTCTTGCAGAGCTGGATTGGGAGAAAAATGCAATCACATCATTGGGACTTTACTGTATTGCAATCGGTAAGTTTAACCTCTCATTCTTAATATCTTTTATTATTTAGCAGTGAACATTTTTTTTTAGTTATTTTTTAATGTTTCTCCATTTTTAATTACAGTTTCAAAAATTACTTTACAGCACACTTTCATGCCTGAATTCACTTTTTAAATTTTTACGGCTTTCGTCTAAGCCTCTAATTGATCTGTTTTTTTTTTACTTTTCCAAAATAATTTTTCATGCACACAAAGCGTTTCTCTGCAATATGGAAGTTGTGGAAACGCACTTCCGACTCCTCACTCGAAGTGCTTCGGTAATCTTTCACAGGACATTTAATGTTCTTGCGATTGTTTTTACATGGGGAAAACTTCACGAGTTCCATTTTCACCGATATATATATTTTTCACAAAAATTAAATTCTTCCATTGTATGGCTACGTATAATTTCTATTGACGGCTTTGCCCGAAGTATAGTTTGATGTTCCGTCACCACATGACATTTTGCTGCCATTTGACTGATCCCAATGGATTGTCAAAGAATGGGGTTTGTTTTTCAGAGCGCTTTCGGATCAACGAGCGCGCAGGTTTCCCCCACTCCAAAGATTTCGTCATTTAGGAATCGGTCTTATGCCCCACTCCTCCATCCTCTCCAATAGAGAGATTGCTTGTTGCCCCCACCCCAACCCGCTTTCCAATCAGTGAGCCGAGAACTCCGTATCCCTCCTCTGCCTATCTTTTTCCCGCTCTCACGTTTGTTCCAATCAATTTTTTCACTATATCCCGCCATTTTCACACTCTTAAAGCGTGTGAATGTAAAAAGTGCGAAGTCGCTTCTACATGTGTGGAGATAAGAAAGGAGCAATACGGACGATAAAGCACAGTCACGTACTAACCTCGCCGGAACAGCTTCCCTCTTCGATTGTTTTCTCTTCCTCTTTCTCTATCTCCCTTTTACTTTTGCGCATACTTCTCAACACGAAAATCTGCAGAATTCTTCGGCACATCCTATGCTAGGATTTCCGGTTGTTTCTTGTCACAGATGAATTGTTTTCTCTCTAGTCTCTCGGTGAAAAGTGGTGTTTTTTTTTCTTTCTACGATTCCCTCCGATCATTTGAAACTTCTTGTACACCACGTCACAAATGTCTATCACCATTTCACCAGGGCCTTTATGCTCTTGTCCGGATTAGCCTTATATGAAAGTTTTGTGAAACGTTGATGTTGTAAAGAAATGAAGAATTGCATTTTTAACGGGACAAAATGAATGAGAGGATGAAGGATTTCCAGAGATTTGAGATAAAATCCTACCTTCGGGTTTAAAAAAATGGATATTTTTTATTTTCTTATTCGAAAGTACATACCGACGAAAATATGTCCTTTAACTTTTAGCGAAAAATTCGGCACGTCTTAGAATGTGTTATACTTGTTTTAAAAATAATGTATAGAAGAGCGAAAGAATTACTGGCTCAACGAAAAAACGGAAAAACAAAAGTAGGCACAACAAAAAATAGAAAAACAAAATAAAAAATACAACCAAAGTCTTTTTTGATGCTTTGGTTGTATTTTCAATTTTGTTTTTGTACTTTGTAAAAGTACGGGTAACGAATAAATTAATACAGGATTTTTCGTTAGACTACAGTTTGGAAATAATTCGTCACACAGATTTTGTTAAATGGGAACATCAATTTCGGCAACTCTTTTCTATAACATTTCAACTGGAAAAGTATGTTGGTGAAGAAAGAGTATGTCATTCTACATTACGATCTTAGTTTTTCGGAAGAAAATTTTTGTTCAGAAATAACCGAGAGTAATGGATGCGCAGTTGGAGTGCAGCTACGGGGATTTCGCGTATCAAGCAAATAGGAGAGAGTGAGACATAAAGTCCCACGGGCACTGTATGTTACGGATATTTGGAGGTTTCTCGTGCGTAGGTAAATACTGATACTTTTATTGTATTCAACACTGAATCAATTCGAATCCAATTGGATTCCCATACTTGTTCCCACTTCCTGATGAAGCTCCAATGGGTCATCGCATTGGATTCATATACTAAAACGTCACGCTTGTACATTGGATTCTAATCGGGATTCCTCATTGGAATCCAATGTACGAATCCAATTTGAATTCTAAAGTATTCCCACAATATCGAACAGAATCCGATCTGATTTTTGATGGATCCCATCAGATTCTGTGCGTTGAATTTTTCAAACGAAATATATAGATATTCAAAATAAGTGGATTTCCAAAAGTTTAAATCTTATCGTAAAAAAGTATACCAGGTGTACAAGTATGAAATGCGGATTTCAGACCACAGATGGTGCACCAATGCAGTTTGTGCTATAAAGATTTGACACTGCGACATTTTGTTGTGTCATCAACAAGTGTCAGGAGCGCACGAGTGATAAATTGGAAAAGTGTGTGCATAGTGATTGTTGTGTTCAATATGTCGAAATTTATACCGAACTAAGAGCATTCGCGGACAGCATTAATTTTTTGTTTTCATTTGAAGAAAACTGCTGCTGAATCATACCGATTACTTCGAGAAGCTTATGGTGAACATGCTCCATCGCAAGATACGTGTGAACGATGGTTTCGACGTTTCAAAAGTGGTGACTTCGATGTTGCAGACAAGGAACATGGAAAACCGCCAAAAAAAATACGAAGATGTGGAATTGCAAGCATTGTTGGACGAAGATGATTCGCAAACACAAAAACAACTCGCCGAGCAATTGGGCGTTAGTCAACAAGCTGCTTCCAATCGGCTACGAGAGATGGGAAAGATTCAGAAGACCGGTAGATGGGTACCACATGCGTTGAACGACAGGCAAATGGCAAAGCGCAAAAACACAGGTGACATTTCGCTCGCTCGGTACAAAAGGAAGTCGCTTTTGCATCGTATAGTTACAGGGGATGAAAAGTGGATTTATTTTGAGAATCCCAAGCGCAAAAAATCATGGGTAGAGCCAGGCGCACCATCCACATCGACCGCAAGACCGAATCGCTTTGGCAGAAAGACGATGCTCTGTGTTTGATGGGACCAGAGGGGCGTGGTCTATTATGAGCTGTTAAAACCTGGGGAAACGGTTAATACTAAACGTTACCAACAACAATTGACCGATTTGAACCGTTCGCTACTTGAAAAAAGGCCAGAATACCAAAAGAGGCAACACAAAGTCATTTTTCTTCATGACAATGCTCCATCACATACGGCAAAACCGGTTCGCGACACGTTCGAAGCACTCAGCTGGGAAGTTCTACCCCATGCGGCTTACTCACCAGACTTGGCTCTTCCGATTACCACTTGTTTGCATCGATGGGTCACGCACTTGCTGAGCAGCGCTTTGGTTCGTACGAAGATGTGAAAAAATGGCTCGATGAATGGTTCGCAGCAAAAGGGGAAGATTTTTACGTGGTATTCACAAATTGCCCGAAAGATGGGAAAAATGTATAACAAGCGATGGAGCATACTTTGAATAAAGCAATTTTTATCATTCTTCCGAATTTAACGTGTTTTTTTTAGAAAAAAAAATCCGAATTTCATACTTGTCCACCTGGTAGATCGCTTAATAAAGTATATCTTAAAAATCGGTTTGAATCACATCATTGAAAATGAACTATAATTAACGTTTGTTATTTATTTAACTGTACTTTAATATAATATCACCATATGCGTGAACGCTCACGAAGCATGCAGGTTATGTTTCAACACGCTGAGTTTTTTTCTCGTGACTTTTCACATATGTTCGATTCAAACGTAGTAAGAATTCTCGAAGGGCCTTCATCAGGGAACATTGCAGTATTTAATTGGATACCAATGACGACTCCCAGTGTCCCTAACAAATTCCTATAGAGAGGGGGTGCATCTTGGGATTCCCCAACAAATATGTGCACGGGATCATGAAAGGACATTTTTTTTTGCGAGACTCAACAAATTTCGGTTGAGAATTTCGAGTAAAAATTCTCAACGGACGTCAATCGGGAAGTAGCGCGGAATGCACTTGGATTCTAGTGTGGACTCCCTACGTTCGGCATCCCTGTCAAATCCCTATAAGGATGTGGTAGGATCTGGGGACTTGCCAACAAATTTCTTGCATGGAACGATCTATTACGAAATATATTAGAGTAGCTTGCGCCCGCGGCTTCGCCCGTGTGGAACTTGACTTCAAGCTATTAGGCCCTCAGGGCAGGGGTGTTTCTGAACAGATTACATTCAAATCGAAAAGAGACGAAGTAATGGGGATTCATTAAAAAATCAACCTCCACTAAAATTGTTTAGTTCGAATAAAAATAAGTGAACATAATCTACTTTCCATACAACCGTTTACATTCCGTTTCATCTTTTTATGGGTTGGTTTTCAAGAAATCCTTGCTTGGTGCCCTTAAAGAAACATATCTTCCGAATTTCATTGAGATAAAAGCAGAGAATTCGATTTTCCCATACAAACTTGAACACCTCGTTGCACCTCTAATTTGGGGTTGTTTCAAAATATCCTAAAATATGCGTTAGATTATTTGTTTTAAAGAATATTTATACCAAGTTTCAAGTTGATACACGCAAGCAATAAAACTTTCCACACATACGAGGTGTGTAAATTAAGTAAGGAGACTGATTTTTTTTTTCAATTTTTTTATTCAAATAGAATTACAATTCATTATTGTTTCCCTCGAAATAAGTTCCTTGGAAAGCCACACAGCGCTGGAGACGGTTCTTCCAATCCGTATAGCAGTGCTGAAACTGGATACTGGAATAGCCTTCAGCTAGTCGGTTACAGCTATTTGAATGTTTTCGAGTGTCCCAAAATGACGTCCTTTGAGGTGATTTTCCAATCTTGGGAAGAGGAAAAAGTTACAAGTACTCAAATCAGGTGAATAACGAGGCTGAGGAGCCACAGGAATGTTTTTACTGTCCAAAAACTCGTTTATTGAAATTGCTGTGCGGGGCGGCAACTTTTCTCATCCCCAATTCATTGGTCAAAATCTGATGAACGGTGGTGTGAGTCAAATTCAACTCTTTCCCGATCACTATGACTGTCAACCGACGATCTGAACGCATAAGATCCAGGATTCTGTGGACATTTTCATCGGTTCTTAAAGATGAAGGTCTCCCGCTGCGTGGTTCATCTTCAATCGACTCTCTTCCTTCTGAAAATGCCTTAAACCACCGGAAAACCTGGGCACTTGAGAAAACACTGTCTCCGTAGGCCTGCTGGAGTTTTGCAAAAGTTTCCGTTGCATTGTGCCCAAGTCTGAAGCAAATCCTGATAGCACACCGTTGCTCGAAATTGATGCCACTCATTTTTAGAACGGACTAGAAAAAGCTGTTTCACGAAAAAAAAAAATCACTACGGACAACCAAATGACTCTAGCGAGTTGAAGCTCGTCCTGAAGGCGTATCACATGTTTACCGGCCCCCCCTCCAAGTCCCGCGTCCCAAGTGTTGCCAGATAGAACGCTACCTTGACAGTTCCATTACTTAATTTACACACCTCTCACTTTTACACCCCATTTCACCCCTTAGAGTCGTTCTACGAAAAATCCTTTCTTAGTGCACCTCTACACCTTCTAAGGAACATATCGTCCAAATTTCCTTTTTCTTCCTTCGACGGTTTAGGCTGTCCATTGTCTATACGTCAATCAGTCATTCAGTCAGTTACGGACGTGTTTTATATGTATAGATTATCATAGATTTGAACCTCTGGCAAAGAAAGTTTCATTCGCCGGGAAAAAGTAATAACTAATTTAGTTTCCCTTGATGTCCCAAGGTTTCGGTCATAATCCATACAGTAATGATCCGTGTCTCACTTCGTACCCATGTTTTGTTACTTTCAGTTTGAAAAGTAATTAATTATTCTCAAAAACATATATTTCTGTAATACATTGTGCTACTGATTTGGAATTGCAATGCATTAGGAAAATCTCGCTGTGAGCAGCGCTCTGGCAAATCTACTATGAAATGGGAAAAGTGAAGTGACAAGGATGTGGTGGAAAGTAAAGGGGATGGGATCACAAACGGCTGCAAAGACACATGAAGGAACACGTTGAAAATTTAAAAAATATATTTACGCAAAAATACTGTTCCTTTTATATCGCGCTCATGATATTCAACGCTTTGGTTTTCAAACACGAGTGGGTGGGTGTTTTTTTCTTTTAATATTTCATAGTGAATAGCTCAAAAAGTCGATTTGCGTTTTATGGGTATTTTATTTTGAGTCAATCGATAGCACTCGAAAATAATTTCGGCCCAATGTGAAATTTATGATGCACACCTGACACCTGAATTGCTCGTTGATCGACGAACGGTTATAAATGCTCGAAAGCATTCGTGAATGTGGTTACGCTCGATTAACGGTTATATATATACTCATATATAGTTACAAATCGAGCACGATCCATTCGTTGCTGTGATAGATAACAATATTGAAACATTAAATCTCAACCACGCTTCTGTCGTTTTTGTTCTATTGGAAAAGATTAAGACTATAAGAAATCACACCAATTTGCTTTATATACAGGGTGGACCGTTTAACGTGACCACCACAGATATCTCCGTTGCCTCCGTTTTTTTTTTTTTTTTTTCAAATTACGACTTTGTAGCTGATATTCAGACGAATCCAACGACCATCAATGGTTTTTCAAATGGGAACATGTTTTTTTTTATTAAGATGTTGTAGCTGATATCCAGGCGAATAACGTTATTGAATTTTTTGTGCAGAAAACTCATTGTAACAAATGCTCGAAGTGATGGCCATTAACCTTGACATATTTTTGAAGACGTCGGCACCAGTAACTATTCGAAGGTCAAGAGGATCGATCATTCGCCGTCTTCAAAAATGTGTCAAGATTAATGGCCGTCACTTCGAACATTTGTTACAATAAATTTTCTGCACAAATAATTCAATTACGCTATTCGGATATTCTTATTGTCAATACCATCACGATTTCCCATTTTTACAAGTGTATTTTGGTGAAAAATCATTCCAAGGTCATGATATCATAGGTCGTTGGATTCGCCTGAATATCAGCTACAACGTATTAATAAATAAAAAAAACATGTTCCCATTTGAAAAACCATTGATGACCTTGAGAACGCAAAAACTATGCCTTCTCAAGGTCATTTTGTCAAGGTTTTTGTCAAAAACCTTGACAAAAATGATTATTTCACCACTGTATCAGCCCTTCGAAATGAATCAATTTACCTCATGACATTTTTTTCGTCACTCTAAAGGCAACGGAGATATTTGCGGTGGTCACCTTAAATGGTCCACCCTGTATACAGTATCATAATTTTTTCACCGAAACAAACAAGGTCACCAATGGAGTTTTCTTACATTTGGTTTGAAAAGTGTTGACTCAAACATGACGAGTAAAACGAATTCGCATGGTTACGCCTTAGAAATTTTTGTGAGAACTCATGATAAGGCAATTAAAAAAAGAACTCTGTCGGAGATAATGTTACTATTAGTAGGGGGTAATCTACTCGTATTCGAGTAACTTAAGGCAAAACAACATGCCAACAAGGAATCATTCTATAAAAATCGGAGTTTGTGATTTTCAAAGTTATGTGATTACACTGCAACCTCTCTAATCGGTACAGTGGCGTGACCGGCTCCGCATCACACTTGCAAACACAGAGGTTGCGCACCACCCACTCAAGCCGTATCTGCGCAGCTGACGTAGCGGATAGCAGTACCCCTCCAATCCCCTCTTATTGTCTAGCATACTTCGAGGCTGGCGCTAGGGCCTGGCGCTTCTCCCACTATGCGCCACATCGATCAATATTGGCACCTAGTGGGGGCTGATTTCATTTATGCAGGTGCCCTTCGGAGAGGTTGTAGTGTATTGCAGAAAAAAAAAATTCACCCGTACATTCGCGCACAACCTTTCGTTTACTCTATTTATTTGTTCAATATCCCCCTCCCCCCCCCGTTCTCACTCGGTCTACCCCAACTTTGTAAGTACGTTATTAAATAAACAGATTGAGTCTATCGATGGTTATGACCGATGGAGTAAACGCTCCCGCATATATTCGCACCCCACCCACGCGTACTCAAATGGTCTCCACCTTCGCATTTCCACCTACGTATTATACGCACACATATATGATACGTATATATAACCTGCCTTGCTTTCGATTTGCAGCCCTATCCGAGCCCTTTGTTCTCTTTCATTCTCGTTCCCCTCACGAGTTCCCTTTTATCCTCTCATCGCCCGCCCAGTTTCTCGTTCCTACCAACGTCGAACACAGAAAGTTTATATTATTTCATAAAAATGGTTAAACCGAAACAGCCAATATTACTGACTAGTTGAACAGAAGGAGATTTTGAATTTTTCGAACCCTTGAAATTGGTGTTTTTTTTAAAGAACGATTGGCCATCTCTTCCGGAGTATTCGGGTGTGATGGCTAGAGGAGTAAAGGAAAGATGACAAGTACTTAATTCTACTCTTGGTTTTGATTCTTAATTTTTTTCTTCTTTTTCTAGCCACATCTAGAACCCATATCATCGAGTTCAGTACAATTTTCGTATACCCAAAGTTGGCATGCTATGCACTGAAGCCAGCCTGTAATGAGACTGGTTTCACAATAATTTTCTCCATAACCAATACAGTTATCCTCTTGTGTACTCACATCTTCATCTGATAAATCGCATATAACTGGTTCTTCATCATCGTCACTAGGTACTCTGAGATATCCTTCTAATTGTTTTTCTTTTTTTGCAGTACGTTTCATTGTGGTAATTTTTTCCAACTGGCTAGGTCCAATCTGGTCTTCTCTTTTTATTTTACTGGCAATTATTTTTTGGTCTTTTCACTATTTTGGCTCTTCACATTTTCTGAACTTTATATATCCGTCAGATGTTAATGGTGTGCCAACTTCTTTAGCCCGGTTATAAGTCCTCACGAACCGACGATCCATCATTTTCCACAGCACTAACAGTTATTGCTTTCAATAATTCTTCAAAAATTCTGCATAAAATCGAACGTAAACGATCGATCTTGCATAAATCGATTTCCTTACATTATACGGTATAAAAAAAATACAAAGCTCAAACGTATGCGGATGAACTAAAGAACACATTCTGAACAAAGAAAGGCGTACACCTTTAACCCTTCAACCCTTTATAACTCGACAGCGTAAAATTTTCAAAACAGTTGACTTTATGGTAGGTTTTAATAAATTAAAAAAACACGTATTATTTAGTTTTTTGAAAATTTAATCAGATGGCTAGTTATAAAACAATAAAAGAAGTGTCACAGGCATGTTTCATTGTGTCGTGACATTCCTTTATGATGTACGGAATGCTTTGAAGCAATTGTTTTACTTATTATAACCCAAACAAACCCAAACGAACACATCGTGTTTGTCGTTTTTATATATTTTTTTTCTCGATTTTTGCTAATTTTACGTGCACTCAAATCTTGCAATCTCGCGACAAGTGAACATCGAATAAATTTTGATGCAATTAACAACAGTTTGCATGAATTGCACTAAAAACGAGATAGAAAAATCCAAATGACAAAGCCATTGTGGCAGTAGTTTTAGTTCCATTTATTCCAGTATTTTTATTATTACCCTTTAAGGGTGTTTACACATAGACCCCCCCCCCCCCTCACGTACTATTTCCCTTTATATTTGTTTTTACACTATGAACCAGCGCGTCCGTTTTCGCAACATTTTATGCCACTGACATTTTCTTCTCTTTGCACTATATGCTTTATCAAAGACTCAAATTCTTTTATATAGGGGAGGGGCATGTTGAGCAAGTTTGGAATTATCGCCCTGTAATTCCTTAACAGTCTGCCGTATAAAAATCAAACCTACTTTGGTCAGTAGGAAATTTATCTGGGAAAACACATCTGTAGACGAAATTCCTGTTATCCTTATTGTTTCGCAGATAATCGATCTCTAATAACTAAGGTCATATTTGCTCAACCTGCCCCGATTTTAATGATTTTTAATGTTCTTGTACTCTTTGCATTACGTTGATTGTTCAATCCTGCACCAGTCTTTCTAGATTTCCTGCTCCGTTTCGATTTTTATTTCTTTTTGTAATTTGTTTGGATTTTCTTCTTCCTCATTTCTTATTGCCTGCGATATTCCTCCTTCTCCCACTTCTTGTATGGCTTCGGAGAGGTCCTTGGCCCACTTTGACGAGTTTCCGTTGATAATTCCCCTAACCTCTTATCTTAGACACATCTTCGGCCACCTTCCCTTCTTCCGTCTCTGTTATTTCTACCAGATATTTCATCGCTATTTTTCCAGGCCTCTATTTCCACCCCGATTCCATTCTCTAAATATAGTTTGGTGTGTTTGGGCTTATTCCTATGGCCATTTTTATACATTTACCGTGCCATGTCTCCACCGTTTTCCTCTTCCTCTATCCCTATACTTTTGTCCCGGACAACATTCCACCTTGGCAAAACCATTGTATTTTTCCGACGCTAGAAATTCACGATGATTGCAATAAGAATAACAAAATAAATGTTGGTTATTGCAAAACCGATATTTTGAACGGATATCTCCGAAGGTTTTTGGAAGATTCAAATCTATTTTTTCATGTGCGGAGAGGATAAAAAAGCCGTTGTGTGTTTATTTAATTGTCTATATCTCGCAATTGAGGGGTTGAAACAACGCTTCAATATTTTCTATTATTAGTGCGTGAATGAGTGAAATTGTTTGCAACGCGGATAATTTAGTATTTCTATAATCGATTTTTCTTTCTCTGCTCTTCAACCCTTTAAGGTATTACTGGATGGACCGTCTGGCAAAAAGTTAGTCGCAAAACGGGCGAATCGTGGATTTACAAGTCTAGATCATGTTGTACATGCTTAGCCTTACAAATAGTAAATTTAATAATAAATGAACACTTAGAAATGTTAATTTTACCCTTTTAATAATAATTGAAGTCAAAATCGACGATATTGGCGTGTGTTTGACTGAGGTTTTTCTCAGTGACTGTACATCTGTTTAACTGTCCAACAAAGAAATTTCTCAATTTTTAAATTTAATTAATACGTTCAGATCATCTTATTATTATCAATAATTACCCAAAAACTCAATATACAGGGTGGACCACGCAACGTGTGCACCTCTTTTACGACCAAAATATGCGTTGCACAAAAAAATGTTTTATACAAAAGTTACATGGTTTATAAGGCTACACTATGTGGTGCATTTATTTTTTTTTATAGGTGGAGGCACTTCGAAGATTAGAAGGTCAACTTTATTTTTTCAAATAAAATGCTATATTTTTTATAGCGCAATATGATAGAGTATCGAATTCTGAGTAAAAAAGTATAGACCTTTATTAGCCCTAGAGTTAATAGCTAACGAGTAATTTCACTTTATTACTTAAAAATTTTCTTCACGTAATATCAAGTTGGAGATTCATTCATTCATTTTCACTTTTATCTTTCTGATAATAATCACGCACAATCACCGAAGGATACTTTAATACTGGATTACAATCATTGAGAAGATTGTGAATCATGATAAGTGTGTGTGATGTGGTAAATGTGTTCATATTGATAAACACTGTGATGTAAACACTGCCATTCAGAAATTTGTAGTAGATTTGAATCTCCAACTTGATATTACGTGAAGAAAATTTTAAAGTAATAAAGTGAAATTACTCGTTAGCTATTAACTCTAGGGCTAATAAAGGTCTATACTTTTTTACTCAGAATTCGATACTCTATCATATTACGCTATAAAAAATATAGCATTCCATTTGAAAAAATAAAGTTGACCTTCAAATCTTCGAAGCGCCTCCACCTATAAAAAAAATAAATGCACCACATAGTGTAGCCTTATAAACCATGTAACTTTTGTATAAAACATTTTTTTGTGCAACGCATATTTTGGTCGTAAAAGAGGTGCATACGTTGCGTGGTCCACCCTGTATAACCGAACCGTGAAGTATTCCCCGCTGCTCGTCACGCTTAACCAGTCAGGCGCACAATCAACAATCTAGTACATGGTAAGTGATCAACAATCCAAACAATAACAAACGAGCCAAACGTGGAAATATCGAGAGCATTGCTTCGCCCGAATTCCGCTGTGCATATGGCGGGACAATAGTACGCAGCTCTATAAAAAAAATACGAACATTCCAAATACGTAACAAAATAAACCCTGGCGACAAACATCACGGTTAGACTGGAAAGGTCCGTGGACAATTTCAGGAGTACACTATCCACCAAGAGATAAAATTTTTTAAATACCATCTTGAGGTATTCTTTTAAACACTGGGCCCAAAATTCCTAGCTGATGGAGACTACAAACACCAAAAATAAGGTTTGCGACGTCCCACCGAAACGGGCAGAGAAATCGAAAAATGTCATGGTGGCAAAAAATTAGGTTTACCTTTGTACAGAGGCACTCACATACTGGCCAACGGACCAACAAAAAAATTCCGACCTACTCGACTTCTTTGTCACAAGCGGCATCGCGAGAACATACCTATTATCTACCCATCGAAATAAACGCTGACCTATCCGCTGACCACTCGCCGGTAATATCTACGATTACCACCTACTCGACAAAACGCGTTGTAAGTTTTCTCCCTTATAGCAAAAAAAAAACTGACCAGCTGGTATACCAAGAAAGCATAAAAAACGATATCAACTCATGCTAAAAACCCACGCAACTCATGATAAAAAAAAGTCTGTATAGCACCCCCACAAGAAACTACAAATACGTAACACGAAAAAAATGGTCTATCGACGTCAAATTCCAGTAAAAAAAAAGGCAGAAAAAAGAAGTATACGGCCAGTCTGGCAGCTAAGCTATAATCGAAATGACAAAAAAGTAATAAATCAAATGGACAAAATGCGTCGCACACGTAGTTGCATTCTCACAATTAAGGTATTACTGGATGGATATTACAAAATCGCCGAAATTCTTGAAAATTTGAGGAATGATTGTATTTGATCGAATAATAATACATGAATTATTTTGGAATTTTTCACTAAATAATTTAGTAGTTATAAACATAGGAATTTAACACGGTTGCTTATGGGAAAGCAGCTTCTGCAGACGTTAATGATTGCAAAACGAATGGAACTAAATCGCCGTAAATTCTAAAAATATTATATCATCAAGTTTTAGCTTCGAGCGGTTGATTATGCTAAGTTTC
Source organism: Ophion ventricosus (assembly GCA_963932345.1). NCBI lineage: Eukaryota > Metazoa > Arthropoda > Insecta > Hymenoptera > Ichneumonidae > Ophion > Ophion ventricosus. The sequence continues at coordinate 5,991,319 of OZ010711.1, read as the reverse complement.
AAATAAATCGACTGAGTAATTGTCGAGAAGTTAATTAAACTAATAATGAGTATCGCCTTTTTTAACGATCAATTAATAGCAATCATTGGAAAACTCAATATATATTGAGTTTTTGGGTAATTGTTGATGATAATAAGATCATCTGAATGATTTAATTAAATTTAAAAATAAAGCAATTTTTTTGTTGGACAATTGAAACAGATGTACAGTCACTGACAAAACCTCAGTCAAGCACACGCCAATATCGTCGAATTTGACCTCAATTATCATTAAAAGTGGAAAATTAACATTTCTGAGTATTAATTAAGCTAAACTTGTACGACATGATCTAGACTTGTAAATCCACGATTCGGCCCTTTTGGACTAACTTTTTGCCCGACGGTCCATCCAGTAATACCTTAAACAAAAACAAAATAACATTATGAAGATGCGTCACTGGACGCTACCATATACTCACGAACCTTATGAATACACCCCAATTACTTATTATCAGGCACATAATTAACAAATTATACTTTATCAAAAAAAAAAGTCTGAGATTAGCATAGGACTTTCTGAGAATCAAACGTCGGTTTAGTCATTATACATATTCTAGATTGTTAAATTACTATGCCAGGATACTGTGAAATTTATTACTTTTCTTATGAAGGGTGTCTCGAAATAACCTGAAATTTTAAATTGTGCGCCATTTTTTTTTGTGGCGAACATAGAGTACTAATTTTGACAACTCGCATCAGGAAGTATTGATGTTTAGTCATGGAGAATTACACGATCAAGCAGCACATAGAAATTGTGAATGGTCGTTCATGGTGGTGTTATCTCGCGCCGCTGCGATGTGAATTGGCCACCAAGATCGTGCGATTTGACGCCATTGGACTTCTTCATATGGGGTTTTCTGAAAGAAAAAGTGTATGCCAATGATCCACAGACTATTCCGGAGCTCAATACAGCAATTGGATGCACCATTAATGAAATTAGTCCGCAATTATGGCAAACTGTTGTTGAAAATTTCGTCAAAAGAGTGAACGTTTGCAAACAGGAACGAGACAGCCATTTATGGGATATTGTGTTCCACACAGAACCTTCATGTTCGTACCTTATATTAAAATAAAAATATTCGTACTTTTCAAATAAATAATACGTTTTATTAACAAATTAAAATGTCAGGTCATTTTGAGACACCCTTTATGATTGCTTCACACGAGATTATCGACGAATAACGGTATCGTTTTTGCGTTGTCGGTACTTTTTAAGTATTAGGAATACATTTAAAAATGTGTTTATTAACTAAACAATACAGACGTTATGTATGTCTCTTTGACAACTTTGTTGGGTATTATTTTTCTAACACCATAATGTGACACTGCTGTTGATTGATCGTAAATAAACCTGCAGTAATGGCGGAAAGTGTGATAGGATTGATTACATACAGGGTGTCCAATAGGAAGTTGCTAAAACTAAATAAGTGTCTCTTCCCTCCATGAATTCAATAGGAGTCCCTTTTTCTAAGGCGCATACCTGAGGCCCCGCAGTTTTATTCCAGCCGTGGTTGAAGCAAGTACGCGCGCGTCAAAATGAGTGAGCTCACCACGGAAGAAAAAGTATATCTTATTGAGTGCTTCTTCTCAAGGGGAAAAATTTATAGTAATGCGTATAGAGGGTTTCGTACTAAGTTTGGAACTCATAGAGTTGCCAGCGAAAACACTCTGAAAAGGTAATAATTTAATATTTATTCATATTCATCTATCACACAACTTGTGTTTCAATTCAATTAAACTGCATTGAAGTTAATTTACCTTAATTTTTGTAGGATAATCGATAACTTCGTGGAGTATGGTACACTCCAGGACCGTAGACACGAGTTGCCAGGTCCATCTGTTACGGTGACTACACCAGAGAAGATCAACGAAGTTTAGAATTATTTCAAACAAAATCCAAATGATTCGATTCGGAAAGCTGCTGAAGCATTAAAAATAACCAAATCATCATTACACAACATTTTGAAATATTTTTTAAAGGTTCATCCGTATAAAATAAGCACTCATCAATTATTAACTGAACATGCCATGACGAAACGCATCGAATTTTGTAACACTATTACGGGAATGTTTGAAGCCGAAGAACTTAATGAGATAATGATTATTTATTCCGATTACGCACATTTTTGGATGAATGGGTACGTAAACAAGCAAAATTACCGGTTTTGGGGAACGGAAAATCCCAACATATCGCTAGCGAAGTCCCTTCATCCACAGAAAGTAACGGCATGGGCAGCGATTTCAGTAAAAGGAATTTATTTGCAATTCTTGGAATCTACGGCAACAGGAAAGAGTTACAAACAGCTTTTGCAAACGAAATTCTTCCCTTATGCAAAAAAGAGGGGACTGGTTAAAAATGTTTACTTCATGCAAGATGGAGCGACGCCGCACCGGACTCATGAGGTGTTTGAAGCTATTCATCGCGTATATGGGACTCGAGTAATCGGTCTGGGGTACCCTAAATGTGCTCAAGGCGGATTAGAATGGCCTCCGTACTCACCGGACCTGAACCCTTGTGATTTTTTCTTGTGGGGTTACATTAAAGATCATTGTTACGCTAAAAACCCCAGCACAGTAGAAGAACTGATCGCGGCCATCCAGGAAGTGGTTCGCGGCATTACGAACGATATGTTGGACACAGTTTTTCACAGTTTTCAAAAGAGAATTGATTTTTGTGCACAATCTAACGGTTCGCACTTCGAAAATATCTATCATTAATCACTGTACTTTTTCGTTATTTTTATAAGATGTAATAAATTGACATAAAAAATATTTGACTGGGTTTTATTTATGTGCGTTTAAAACTGCAGAGTTTCCTCTATTTAAAGCAATTTGGCTTTTCTGATTCTGTGCACGTGTTTTGAAATGACAGCCGATTAGTTTCAGCAACTTCCTATTGGACACCCTGTATATGCACGAACACGTATGTAAACATTTATAAACATTTTTTTTTTTAAATAAACTTTCGTCTCTTAAGGAGGTACGACTACTCCTTCAGGGTCAACACAGAGACTGAATTTATGTTATCCCACGGGTGTTCTGATTTATGTTAACTTATGTTGAATATTCGTATTGTCGATCCCAAAGTGCCCAATTTTGTGGTAAATATTTTATTTACTGCATATTTACTAATTAAAACTGAAAAATTAGATCGTCAACGAGTCTGGAGTCTTCACGACGATTTCCAAGCAGTAGCGAGATTCTGTAACGCGGTAGCGACCATTTTCGTTATCGTTAGCTAGTACGTACGCGGTAGCGATAATTTTCATTACCGTTAGCTAGTGACAGCTAATAAGAAGGTCCTTTTCTTCTAATCGTGCATGCGATTGGCTGTTGCTAGCTAGCGACAACGAAAACTATCGCTACCGAGTTACAGAATCTCGGTACAGAGCTAGGTTATGCTCGCCCAGTCTATGAGTACTATTTCGTCATTATGATAATATTCAACCGGAAGTTGAAACCGTTTTGCAATGTAGTGCTTGAACTACACGGTGAAGTTGGAATTTTCGATTTTTTACAATGTCTATTATGTCTTATCAAATTTCAATTTTCCAACGACCTTAGTTGGATATGTAAGCAGCAAAACCGTGATCACCGCACTTCTGGTCGACCGTCTCCATAAAACGACGTGCTTCACTAGCTCAAAGTGCTTGACTTTGCAATTTTATTACGACAAAACTGAACGGTCAATATAGCTCAAGTTTCTCCAAAGGTTGCATAACGTATTCGTCAACATCGTGTAAAAATTTCAGGCCCGAAAGTTGGATTCCTCTTCATGATCGTACCTCCTTAAGAAAGGCAGAATGTCAATTCTTTGCGAGGGAAGGACTTCTTGACAAGTTTTTTAATTGTTTGGCCAACGCAACGTTACAATAGCTATTCACCGCTACTTTCGTACATAGTCGCTTTGATGGATTTACCACTTGCACGATTCTCGTATAGATCCCTACGTACGTGAATATAATTCATAGAAAGTTTTCGCATAGAAAACTTGTCGTTGCAGCCATTCTCCGCAATTCCGGGAGTACACGTATACAACGTGTATATATATATATATATATATATATACACATGTATGTATGTGTGTGCGCGCATGTGTTCATATGCACCGCGTATTTATAGTTCACGCTGCAACTCAGCTTTGTGGAGGATACGCGAGAAGACACGAGAGTGTTTTAGCTCGGTTGTAGCCTCTCGTGCGGTATACCATCAGCACTTCTCTTTTGAAGGCATCGAGAAAATGTCACAAAGTGATACTCTCACGCTGCGACAAATTCTGACGTGAATATAGTCATGCATACAAAAGTTTGACGCGAGTATAACTTTCCAACTTTTACGTACTTGACCGCCATTCTGTAGATGACGAAAATATCTCTTTTAGAGAGAGATTCTAAAATATCTTTTTGAAAGAGATTGCATGTCTCTTTAGAAAAAAAAGTCTAAAATGCGGTTTATCAAATAAACTACTACAAATTACGATTATAAGACATGAATAATAGTGAATGAACAAGCACAGGGGGGCTATTACGGTTCTCCGTTTGGGTGAAAACGACAAAATACTGAGCAGCTTTTACGGTTCTTCTCACGTAGTGAAAATGCGAGATTATTCACGTGACTTTACTCGACAGAAAAGTTCGTTTCGAAAATCATAATGCGCATGTGTGTGCGTTTTCCTAAAGCAGCGACGACACAACCAAAGAGAAAACACCGTCTCGACATCAAATACTTAAGAAAATATAGCAACTCAAAGTTTATACCGCAGTTTTTTTTTTTGCTGAGATCACGAGCCGGAAGTTCCTAGTGATCTTACATTTTCACTTGAGAAATCCGTAATAGAGTGACAAAACTCACGTGAGATGAAAATGCGAGAAGTGAACATATTCGTTCGAGAACCGTAATAGGCCTCCAGATGAAGATAAATATATTTCCATATTCGTCTATTTGCGAAATTGTCAAAATTTCAATGTAAGATGATTGGTTGTTAGGGAAAAAACCTAACATTTCTCCCTTCACACCAATTATCCCGATTAATTATAATTTCTTGTAATATTTTCAGTGTAACATTAGTTTGACAGACACATGATTGCACATGCATTTTCATTCAAAAGGATTAAAATCCCCGATAGTGATTCCAGAGTAGAATGTTCCGCGACCAATTACCGTAGTCTCTCGATATAATTTGATTCCTAATACATGTCATTAGTGTCATAGACGTTAAACAAAGTAGAAGCAAAAATACTTCGAAAGTAGATAAGAATCAAATGAGAGAAACATTACGTGAGGAGGAGGAGAAAAAGGATAAAAAGAAATTATTTCATGTTGGACACGACAGTCTCCGAGTTTCACGATTCCATCAGTGACAATATCTCCAAAAGGTCCGCAGACAAAGCATATAATATTTACATTGGGAGTATTCCACATGAAATGATGGGGTATTGGGTATTTTTTCTTCTTCCTTTGTTCGTTAGGGAGACATATTACGTTTAGTGAGGCATTTTTTCGGTAGCGGAATTTTTTAAAAACTGCTGGACATGCAAAGCACCAATATATGGACAACAAAGGGTATATCAACCCTCGCAAAATCGTTTTATAAACTTTTATTTACTCGCCTTCCACAAAGTTACAAAATATATAGGGGCCATCTGGACATTGACGGTAACAAAGATTACCGACGAGTCGCCCGCTACGTAAACGTCGTTTTATGTGCCTCGTTTGAGACCGTGGTGTCACTTCCCTAGACTAGTTCTAACTAATATTGGAATTGAGGTATGCCCATTTTTAGTAAAGTCGTTCGAAGACAGACATAAAATATACATTGTTTTCTGTACTTCCGGTGGACTAGGTATGATATATGCAAGAAATAACAAGAGGTACAAGCGAATAGCTCGGTAGAGGACGAAAGGGATAGAGGGAAAACGTGATAAACAGAAGAGGACAGCGCAAATAATAAATAGATAGGAATAGGAGGGATGAGTGGGCGAGTATTCCTGAACTTGCTTCTTGGCACAGCAAAGAAGTTTGCCCGTAGGTCTGTTGATCCTGCCGTGAGAGAATCCCGGTCTCATACGTACGTCGGCAACATCGGGAACAGCGTATACATAGACATACATATAAGTATATATTGGGTGAGATAACAAGTTCTGAGCGTTTTCCGCTAGATGTCTTTAGTGAGCCATATCTCACGATGTATACATCGCATCAGGTCATACTATACGGTGATTTAAAGGTGACATTACGCTTCAAAAAAAGTTCTTTGACAGTTTTGTGTTTCGTGAAGCCAGTTGTGTGTTACAACGTTCCAAGATGGAGGTAAAAAAAGAGAAAATTCGATACATTCTTCAGTACCACTAGGCGGCCAAAAAATTTGTGCTGTTTATGGACCCAATACAGTATCGAAAGCAACAGCAAAGCGGTGGTTCCAACGATTCCGTTCTGGTAATATGGTCGTCGAAGATGAGGCACGCTCTGGTAGGCCAATCGTCGAAAATGTCGATAAAATCATGGAAATCCTCGAGTCGGACAAGCATGTGAACACTTATTTCATTGCCCAGTAACTGAAGATTAGCCAGAAAATCGTTTGGAACCATTTGCATAAGGCTGGTTTCAAGAAGAAGCTCGATGTATGGGTGCCACACGAATTGGCGCAAAAGAACCTTTTGGACCGAACTGATGCCTGCGATTGTTTGCTGAAACATAACGAAATCGACCCATTTTTTAAGCGGATGGTGACTGGCGATGAAGAATGGGTAACATACGAGAACAACAGCCGAAAAAGATCATGGGCCAATCGCGGTGAGCCGGCCGAAACGATCGCCAAGCCCGGATTAACGGCCAAGGTTTTGCTGTGTGTTTGGTGTGATTGGAAGGGAATCATCCACTAGCTGCTCTCATCGGGCCAAACACTCAATTCGGACCTCTACTGTCAACTGACCAGATTGAAGCAGGCGATCGACCAGAAGTGGCCAGAATTGGCCAATAGGAAGGGTGTTGACACCCATCAAGACAACGCCCGGCCGCACACATTTTTAACGACGCGGCAGAAGCTCCGAGAGCTTGGGTGGGAGGTTCTATCGCACCCGCCGTATAGTCCAGACCTGGTACCAAACGATTATCACCTTTTCAAGCATTTACAAAATTTTCTTGATGGTACAAAACTGGCCTCAAGAGAGGCTTGTGAAAATGAGCTGGTCAAGTTTTTTTAACAATAGGGACGAGGACTTCTTCAATCGCGGAATTATGAAATTACCTTCAAAATGGACAAAAGTTATCGAACAAAACGGCGCATATTTGATCTAAATCGGATAATCCTAACTATGTTAATTTCATCGTCGAAATAAAGCGAAAAAACGCTCAGAACTTTTACTTCATCTAATATATATATATATATATATTTATATTTATATAGACCTGACATAAGGCAGCAAAAGCTCTCAGTTCGTCCGAGTCCAGTAAATACACACATATGCATAGGCAGGTCGACCCCGATTTGGAAAGACTACAATTTGTAACGTAGCTGATTTGAAATTCCCTCCTGGCGTCTAATTATATGCCAGCCAGCCTTAAATTGCGTTTCGCAAAAAGGCTGAATTGTCGTAAAGTCTAGGGGAGAGGATTATTATCCTGTGCTCGGTGATTTTCGCGAGTACTGCATGTCCTAGTTTTCTTTCGTCCCGGGGCTTTCATCGAGAAAACATCTCTACTCTACTTTCGGCTACCCGGTACCCGATTATAATAACCACAAGAGAGACATCACGGAGGTACGCCTGGCCGGCGATTGCCTAATTTGGTTTCGTATAAATCTAGGATTCGTCGACCACAGCCCTAGGACAAGGGAAAGAGCCAAGGAGGGAAAACGATACTAGTCCATGTTTTTTCAGTAATCAAACTTTTCTTCCGAAATTCCGGGTTCGTGATATTATTTTTTTTTCATTCCTATTATTGCTTGTGATCCGTTAATTCAACACTCCTTTCCCAATTTCCAAATAGACTAAATTAATGCCACTTGTATACCTGTGCGGGTTTTAACATTCTTGGATCATTTCTTTGCTTACAATATTCTTCAAATAAAAATTAAATTCGAATTACATCCCGCCCGCTTTTCTTCCTTCTTTCGTCTCTGACCTTTTCCTCGCTATCTACTCGAACGGCCTTACTATTTCGCTCAATTCCTGGATTATCTCTTTTCCTTCCAGCGCCTTGAGCTATCCTGTCGTTCGCTCACTCTGTTGTTGCGTCCACCGTTGGAATTTTCCTAACGCTTTCTGGTCTATTTGTGACTTCACCTCCTCACACCCCCACGTGTGCCGGAGTTTCTTCTGCCCTGTTGCACACTCTACATCTCGTATGTCTGAATCACTTTTCGTCTTCCCTTCCCACAGGCCTGCATCTCATCGTTGTTCAAATTTCCTTGATTTCTCCGCTTATATTTCGTTTCTTCCAGTGTTCCTTCATTTCCACCCTTTTCTTTCTGTTCTGATACTGTCTGCGGTATCGTGTACCGGCAATTTTTTCCAATTCTTCGGTATTTTCTAGTCCGCCATCTTTTCCGCTGCTCTTCTTTATATCCTATTCCACTTCATTTCCACGTCTTGGTGTGTCTTCTATCTATTCCTTTTTCGCCTAGTTTCTACTTCTACTTCTTTTCCCCACTTGGTCGCAATTTCGTTTTGCGTCCTCTTCTTCCATCAAACATTTCTTTGGCCATCGCCCCTCTCTTATTTCCATGATTTTCCGTATATACTTTGCCGCTCTTTTTTTAAATTATCTTCTGTATTCCCTTACCTCCTGCTTCCATTTTCCTTGTGTAGTCTAGAATGTTTCTCTTCAGTCCCATTACCACTCTCAATTCTCTCCCTCCATATTTATCCCCAGATTCCCACTCCATATAGCAGTTCGCTTCTCGCTATTTTCTCCGTTATCTTTCATCTCTCTCTCTCTCTCTCTCTGTCTCTGTCTCCGTCTCCGTCCCCCTCCCCCCTCCCCCCCCCTCTCTCCCTCCCCCTCTCCCTCTCCCTCTCCCTCTATTTCCTGTCTATCCCTGTCTATTTCTTCTCCCCGTTATAAACTTGCCTTTACCCGATCTTCCGTTATTATTCAATTCTGTGTTTCTTTGTAGTTTTCTTTTACCATTTTTAACAGTCTAGCTGGGATTCCAGTCTTCTCCAGCTTCTTTACCATTATCTTTCTGTGTACCGAGTCAAACGTTGTCCTAAAATCCATGAATGCTGCTTTCTGTTTCCCCCATTTTTTTTTGCTTAGATTTCTTCTTATCAGCGCGTTCAGCACAAACACGTGATCCCGCGTTCCTCCCGGTTGTCTAATCCCTACCCGTCTTTCCTTTAACATCCCCGTCGCTTCTAGCAATTGCCTTAGCTTTTTGTTCAGTATCCTCGTAAATATTTTGTACCTCGTCAATATATTGTAACGTCTATCAGCGTTATTCCTCCATAATTTTTCCCTCCCTCTTTATGTATTGGATAAATTCTGCCTATTTTACATCCTCTTGCCACTTTTTCTTCTTCCCATAATTCTTTTATGGGATTTTATTTCGTGCATTTCCGTCCTCCCTTTTTCTGGTAGTCCCTGGAAAAAATACCACTCTCGCCGCCTTTCCTCGTTTCATTCTTCTTACCGCCTCTTCCATTTCAATCGTTTCTATTTCGCTTCTTGCCATCTCTTCTAACAGCCTACCTCTATCGGCTCTTTCGCCACTTTCTTCTTCACTTCTTCCTTCTCCTGGGCCTGCTACACCCTCGAGTTTGCTCCTCTTTCCTCCTCAGCTCTCTGAAGTGTTTTATCCATTCCGCTTCTTCTATTTGGTTGGTGTTTCCCATGCCTCCGCCACCTTCGATACTCCCGTGATGTTCCATGCGCATCCTCCAGGATACTATCGTCTCAGCCAGAGTTGCTCCAGCCACTGATCCTTCGCTCTTGTTCCTCTCCGCTGCTTAATTCTCTTGTAGTCCCCCGACGTCTCGAGGTCTCCTTTCCTCTTGTTTCGTGTCCTCCAATTCCCATCTGCTTGTATCTTGAGGTATCCTACTCGTGTTTTCCGTCCATCGTAACTCAGCAGCCTGGCGAATTCTTCGATCCAGCTTTACACCTCGCTTTCTCTCTCCGCCCTATCATCTTCTCTTCCCATTGTTCTCCTTCGTATCCCCTTTACTATCGTTATTTTATTTTTCACCTATACCGTCTTCATTGCTATGCCGCTCTTGGTCTCGTTCCATCTTTGATACCTTGATTTGACTCCTGATTTCTTCCATACTGATTTTTGATGTCCCAGATTGGCCTGTTTTCCGATCTGCTTCTTGTATTACTATGATCCTCTTTTTTCCTCTTCTCGCTCACCATTCTCTTTCTCATTCATCCTGGTTCAATCTCCTCGGCTTCTTTCTAGATTCATTTTCTGTCCGTTCGCCTGCATCTTATCTTGTTTCCTTTTTTCTTGTCACTTCATTCCACTCTTCGCTTCCTGCTTCCTGCCCTTCAGTATTTACTTGCCTCCTCAACCCTCCTTCCTCATTCGGGCTCCTTATCTCTTCTTGCCCTTTTTCTTCTTGCATTCTCGCCATCCTCTTCAACCTTTTCAGGTTCTCGGCCGGCTGCTCATTTTTTGCGCCATCTCCGCTATTAGCTCCTCCTATCCCTCTAGCTTTTACTCTCAAAAACTCACTTTTCTCGCTCTTCCATGAGCATTCTCTGCGACTCGCTCCAGAAAATCTCATCCTCCCTTTTTCTCCTTTTGCTGGATTGCCCTATGCTTCTCATGGTTTCATTCACCGTCATTTTTATCATTACCGCCGCCTTTGCTGCCCATTCCCTTTCCGATCGTATTGCCCATTTTTTCATACATGTCATCATCCTTTTCTCTGCTCCGATGGCCATTTGTCTAACCATATCCTTTCGCCAGTTCCTCTCTTCCGCCTTCGTGCACTGTATCCTCTTATCCTCTACTCCGCTCTCCGCTGCCTCTTTTTGTTGGCAAATCGGGAAACTGAGTATAAACGTGTGATAATAATTTCTCTAATTACTATTGTGCCAAATTCAATTTCAAATTTCAAATTCAAATCAAATTTATTAAGCGTTTAAAAAGTTGAGCGCCCCAAGCTTTTATTTATAGTCATATACTTAATCCAAAGTTGAAAATGGGCGAGTTATTTGACAAAAACAAATTCCCCTTAAATTCAAGATGGCGGCCGAAGCTACTGCAGAATCTGATCGAAAATCTGGATCAAGGCTACTAATGCCCCCCCCCCCTCCCCCAACGATTAGAAAAGAAAAATACTGGTAGCGAAAAACTTGGAATTTCAAATGTACATTCCGCCTGGACTATCTCTCCTCACGTCGAGTCGCTTCCGGTCTTTCTATCAACCTTCCGGTTGTCTCGGCATATGTCAACGGCGGCTCGCAGTCTTCTTCGGATTCCGTAACTCGGTCGGTAACGAAGGTCACTGTGGCTGACTAACCCGCTTCGCCGTAGCTTCTCCGCTTCGTCGCTAGCGCGGCCTCCATCCCCGTAAATGCCCTCGCCGCTTTGACTTTGGCTAGCGTGACTGTTGTCACCCGCGCCCGTTTCGACGCGGGTGGCGTTCCACTCGTCGCGTCTTACCCTGCCGCTACTGTCATCAGACATTTTCTAGTTTCTTCCATAACCTCACCTCCCGGCCACGTTCTTGATTTCCTCTTAGGCGTTTCTCCCCCTTTTTCACTTTTTCTATTATCTCTCCGAGATTCTTTTACCTTCTTCTTTCCACCTTCACCTTCTCCCACTTTCAATTTTTCTCCAACTACTGTAAAGTCATTTATATTCACTACCCGTTCGCCTCGTGCTGCCGTACTCGGTCTCCCAATTGCCGAATATCTTTTTCAGAAGGTGAGATTGTTCCTATGGTCGAAAGAAAAATCTCGGGGGATAGAGCTCAAATGAGACTTCTGTGTATCAAAGGGCTGCGGTATATATATTTCGCTCGGCTCCAATGTAGCAAACGTCGACTGAAAATCCAGCATTTGTGCTTACACAATGTTGTATAACGTTCGTGGTTTGTGTACACCGTAGCTAAAAATAACTATCGATATCCACGTGGCACCTATCCACCATCGTCTCGATTGTAGCGCGATTTCTGTTCGGAAAAGCAAAAAAAAACTGCCCAATAAGCTTTAAGTAATTGAATACCGCTATCTCTTTGTCAGACGCGTGCATGATGACGAAATACTAAATGCACAAGCGTATTACATAGCTCTGTACATACCCTGATAACGCGGTCGGCGGTGAATATCGAGCATTGGTGAATGCAGCTTCACCGAATGCACGTAGGATATACCGATCAGTGAATGGGCAAAGACTGATTTATATTTTAAATAAGCAAGAAATAAGTTGAATGAGAAAAACATTTGGCGATAAAAACTCGGATCACCACAATTTAGTAAAAAAAAATCACGGGTGTCGTTAAAACCAATTGCTTAGTTTAATATCGAATTTTGACGACACGTGGATTTTTTCTAGTTTGTGATACTTGCACACCGCGCAACTTAGTTAAGATACGGCTGTGCACACTAGGTGTTCTGAAAATGAAAACAAAAGTTTTCATGAGTTTTGAGGGTATTATTTAAGATAGAATCAATCTTTTATTTAAGATAGAATCAATCTTTTATTTAAGATAGAATCAATCTTTGCTTTTTTGCCAAAATCTTAAATAACTTTATAATAATAAGGCAAAATTAGATATGTTTATTCACTGGTGCAGTATTCTAATATTTTTGCAGTAAATGGACATATGAGGGATTCTCCGTCAATTCAGCCACTTTTTTTTCGACTATCTCAGATCTGCCCCATAATTGGTTATATCAAAGTACTACTAAAAGGCATTCTATGTGAATTTTTTCAGATTTTTTAATTCAACATTTTAGAAAATGCCGTTTTTTTTCGAATGAATATATCTCGGAAACTTGAAGTAACTGAAAAAAAATTCCTGTACATAAAAGTTGTAGTTTTGTGTTAGCTTTCGAGCGGATGACTTGAAATAATTTTTACCTTCCGGTAATGCTGATTTTTTACCAAAAAAGGGGGAAATTATTTTTTTATTCAAAAACGGTCATTTTTTTTTGGCTGAAAAAATTACAGAGTCTTACAGTATGTCTGACGATATCGCAAAAAAATCGCCAAAGTGGCACGGATCGAGGTTCTAGGGTAAAAAAAATGAAACCACACAAATTAATTTTTTTATACCGGAATTTTTTTATACTACGTTAACGTTAACTTCGATATATCGAAGTACCACTAAAAGGCATTCTATGTGAATTTTTTCAGATTTTTTAATCCAACATTTTAGAAAGAGCCGTTTTTTCCACGTTAACATATCTCGGAAACTTGAAGTTGCTGAAAAAAAATGTCTGCACATAAAAGTTGTAGTTTTGTGTTAGCTTTCGAGCGGAATATTTGAAATAATTTTTACGTTCCGGTAACGCTTATTTTTTACCAAAAAAGGGGGAAATTATTTTTTTATTCAAAAACAGCCATTTTTTCGGCTGAAAAAATTACAGAGTCTTCCAGTATGTCTGATGATATCGCAAAAAAATCGCCAGAGTGGCACGGATCGAGGTTCCGGTATAAAAAAATGAATTTGTGTGGTTTCATTTTTTTTACCCTAGAACCTCGATCCATGCCACTCTGGCGATTTTTTTGCGATATCGCCAGACATACGGGAAGACTGTAATTTTTTCAGCCAAAAAAATGGCTGTTTTTGAATAAAAAAATAATTTCCCCCTTTTTTGGTAAAAAATCAGCGTTACCGGAACGTAAAAATTATTTCAAGTCGTCCGCTCGAAAGCTAACACAAAACTACAACTTTTATGTACAGACATTTTTTTTCAGTTACTTCAAGTTTCCGAGGTATATTCATTTGGAAAAAAAAACGGCATTTTCTAAAATGTTGAATTAAAAAATCTGAAAAAATTCACATAGAATGCCTTTTAGTAGTACTTTGATATAACCCATTATGGGGCAGATCTAAGATGGTCCAAAAAAAAAGTGGCTGAAATGACGAAGAATCCCTCATATGGGCTCTGTTCTGCTAATTCTCAAAGTAGAGTGAAAAATTTAGCTCAACTGCTGAAAATTGTAAAATGAATTACTGTAAAGAATTGGCAATGTACAATCATTTCATAAGTTTTTTAAACGTTGACAAAATTTAATGTACTGTTTCTCTGTCGAAAGAAACTCGAGTACTTTTTAAAGTATATCACGTGAAAATGTTAAAAAGCTTTGTGTATTTTCAACGAAATCGTAATAACAAATATAATATTCATGAGTATAAGAATATTATAATTTTCGTGCGACACAGTGATCACTAAATCAGGCATCCATTAAAAATAAATAATAAATCGTTATCGTTTACAGCGTTCATCTACGCTAAATGTCCATTTACCGGTGGTCGAGTGTCCATTTGCTGGAAACTTCATCCATTCACTAGCGATTAGTCATTTCGTTATTTATAATATTTAACAATTCCTCCAATATTATTCGTTGTAATTACTTCGAATATTTTTTTCTTTCTACTATCAGAATAATATCTTTAGTAAGCTATAGCAATTGAAAAAGTTTTTTCGATAATATTTTCATTTTACAGTCCATCTCAATCCTACATTGTCGTTTATCGTTCATTCACTGATCAGCTTACCTTATCAACGGTATATTATTAGTTAGCGGAAAAAATCTCCAATGACATTTATCTCCCTGAATCTCATTCTTTGAAGCCAGCGTGATATTATACCTATACTTGCATAGTTCGTCTATACACGGGCTATTTTTTTATTTTTCATTTTTTTTTTCGATTATTTGTTACTATTTCCAGAATAAAGAGAAATGATCGAAATTTTTAGTAACGCGTCATTCGGTGTGCCGAGCGTAAAGTTGCCTGCAATATGACTATATGGTAACACAACGTCCGGTGTTAGCCCTCCGTGAATCACGACACTAGCGAGGAACAGTTCTCAGTTTTACGAAGCTCGAAGATTTCACCTAACCCTCGTGTGGACGGAGTTAACGATGGAACCAGAATATATCTACGCCGGCTGTTCTAGACCTAAAAATAATCCGGAGACGACGACGGCTGGTAACAGAGGATTAAAGTAAGGAAACGCGCGAGCGTAAAAAAAGAATCGGCGAGGCAGTAGAGCAGCATAAAGAAATTGCGAACGATTCTGATGAAGAAACACCAAGAAAGAGAGAGAGAGAGAGAGAGAGAGAGAGAGGTGATCAATCACATGGAGAAAACATTTTTTAATCTTTCTATACGCGAATTTTCGTGTCCGGTATAGGTTCATTGGGTCTAGGCATAATTCTGTAGCGAAATTCCGACAGATGTCGTTCGCAGTTGTTTCTCCGCTCGCACATGTGTCAACCATATGAAGTGTCATATATTAAGTGAAAGCTGAAACTTGTGCCGAGATTTAAAAAAAAAGTGTCCATCGAGATCCATGACGTATAGGAAGTTCAATTATATTTTGAACATGGAAAGAAAAAAACGTGTATTTTCGATGCATTTCGCTTTTTTGTTTCCGAAAAACCAAAAATACATCGCAAACTCACAAAAAGATATGCGCCGTGTACGGAGAGAATGCCGTAAGCGAAAGCGTGTGTCGGAACTGGTTTGCCAAATTTTCGTTGTAGAGATTTTGATCTCCAAGATGCTCCTCGTTCCGGTCGGCCAGTCACTACTGATGTCGATAAAATCATGGCTTCAATCGACTCTGACCGGCATTTAACGACCACAGATATCGGGCATAACTTCAACATTGACCAATCAATAGTTTCGAGGCATTTACGGAATCTTGGGATGTTAAGCAAGCTTGATGTTTGAGTGCTGAACAAACTGAGCGAAAAGAATTTAACGGCCCGAATTTCAGATTGCCATTTGCTGCTCAAACACCATCAAAACGAACAATTTTTAAAGCGAATGATTATTGGTGAAGAATAGTGGATTGTCTACAACAACTTCAGACGAAAAAGATAATGGTCGAAGCTCGGGAGGCTGCTCAGACGGTCCCAAAGGCTGGATTATTACATCCACGAAGGTCACGCTTGGTATCTGGTGGGATTGGAAAGGAATCGTCTACCATGAGCTGTTGCCACCCAACAAAATAATTTATTCGACCAAGTACTTCTTACAACTGGCCATGTTCAAGCGAGCCATTGATCAGAAGCGGCCCCAATTGGCAAACAGAAAGGGCGGTAGTGTTCCACCAAGGACAACGCTAGACCACACGTTTCTCCGATGACCCGGTAAAATTTATTGCGGCTTGGGTGAAATGTTTTGGTGCGCCCACTATATAATCCGGACCTTACACCTTCAGACTATCACTTGTTTCGGACGCTACAGAACAGTTTAAATAATAAAACCTTCGGTTTCCTAGACGTCCTCAAAAACCACTTGGATGACTTCTTTGCCGAAAGATCTCAGCACTTCTATGAGAGAGGGATAACAAAGCTCGTGGAGGGATGGTAGAAAGTCATTGAACAGAATGGAACATATTTAGTTGATTAAAGTCGCTATTTTTGGTAAATATTTTGCGTTTGAAATGCACTCGATTTCGGCTAAAGAATTATATATAGACCCAATATAGCGAGGGTCTTTCGATTTAACGATTTTTCCACACGATTCGTATATCTTTTTGTTACCCCATGAAATACACTAAGGTCACTAAGGTAACGGTACCAATGCTCGGACGGTTAAAAGCGTCCCTAGGTTAATGAATTTATTAGTCATTTAAGGACCTTTTAAAATAAAATGACTAGAACTAACGTCGAGCTAATAAGTTCTAGTTTTCAAAACACATGCATTAACTGCCGGAAAGTTAAATATTTAAATTTCCATGCATTTAAATCGTAAATAATAGCAAATGTACCAATTTCTGGGCCTGTGCCTGTGTTCGGACACTATGTCTCAATTTTTAGACACGTCCCTATAACCGACCATTATAAGTTCCTAGTTTTCGAACATCCAGAAGTGAATTCTTATATTTACAAAGTTTTCATTGGACAGGTACTTAAGATCTCTTTTATTCATCCGTATTCCGACAATAAGTAACACGAAATATATTTGTACAACAAAATAGGCCTTTAATAAATGCCATATTACCTCGCGGAAAGCCGGCCACGTAAACTCAAACTTTGTTTGTGTCGCGACTAGTTACATTGTATTACATAATTTATCTATTACATTATCTAAATATCGGACACATGTACTTGCCAATTGATTTTCTCTTTCTTTTTTCACAAAAATCGCGAACTAAGTAAGTAATAAGTGCTTTAATAAGTAATTCTCGCGCGGTGCGCAGCGAAACGAAACAGACAAAGTTTAGAATCCGGTGATTCTGTCTCCGCGGCTACGTGCTCTGGTACCAGTAATCGGACATGAGATGTGACCGTGGTACATGCGTGTGATGAATGTCCCAACTAATGAGGCGCTGAAATTATTATATAAAACCTTATTGAAATCAAATTGTGACGACGGTGTCGAAAAGTTTGATTGATTCGCTTTCGATAGGTCATAAGTCTAGGCTAGAAATCGTTAAAAAATAAACCCCTATTACTATCACAAATTACCGAAAGTCTTTAGCTCTTCGGTTTAAATAAGTGCATTCATGACATGACTGACCCGGGCTCGTTGATATGACTCGTCAATTTTACTACTAAAATTCATGATTAGTGTACAATTGTCCAGTAATCAATTAATAATTGATGCCTGCAATGGATACAAGTACCATATTTCGTTACCTTTCGATGGTGTATTGCTGATATAGTAAAATATTCGAACCACTGTCCGAACAGTGGGACCCGTTCGAGCATCGGTACCGTCATCTTATGCTTACACAGTGGCATGCTGATTTCTAGTCGATCGCCGAGAAATTTCGTTTTGTCCAGTGGGTGCAATATTTTCCGGTCATATACTTCAAATTTACCGTTCATCCTATAATATTCATTTTTTACCTCTCATGTTTTATTCTTGATAGTTCGTATAGATTATCCGTAGAAAAAAGAGTAATAATCGTATACGGAACCGAAGTGAAAAAAAAAATGTAGCTCTGTAGTTATTGAATTGCATCGTTCGTTGTATGCGCGTGTACACCCAATAATTTGCGTTGTGTGCGCATGTACACCCTCCGTTGCACGCGACACGTTCACTTGGACTTGCTACACAGTGTAAGCATATTCGTAACGCGAGTGTGTATACGCGCGAGCATCGAAGCGCGCAAGCAACGTAACGTAGTTGGATGAGCTCGAAAGGTCACGTACAATCGTTTGCGATAAAGGTCTCCTGTGTATATATTCTCAAGGAAAACTTTAACGCGTCTATCCGCAACAATACCGAGGCACCATGATACACGTGTACGATCTGGACCACTTATTTCAATATATATACATATATATATGTACATATATATATACATATATATACATATAGATTCAATGTGCAACATCGCGCATCGTTATGTGCGTTTTATCGTAACTCACACGCCCTTGTCACTTGGCACTCGAATGGCTTAACCAAGCGTGTGTTAAGCTCATATTCCGCAGGTTATATCCGAGCACGAAAACATAGGGCAATGGGAGAACCACCCTACTGTTAAATGTGTAATAGAAATAACATTGTCTCTCGCTCTCGCTCTCTCTCTCTCTCTCTCTCTCTCTCTCTCTCTTCTTATCTTCTTCTCTTCTTCTTTGCGCCAACTTTCCCCTCTCCCTTATTGTCTACTTATTATCACATACATCAAAGCACACGTGTATAGCATGATGTGGTGGAAAAAGCGCCGTATTGTTTCCGAAGATACATCTTTCTCCCTTTTCTCACCAAAGTTACTGAAAAATCTCGGGGAAAGTTTGGCTCCCTTCAAAAGGCTCTTATCACGCAACGAGAAACATCTTTGCATCTAGTCCCGTACAGATATTTAACCGGGCATTTCCTACTTTGTGTCGAGCCTTGGCCACCCACAAGCCAAACGAGCCAGGCTTGTCTTGTCTGATTCACCTAACCGGGCCCTTTTATGGAACAGACTGGAAAGATTTTTAAAAAAATCGTTTTTCTTACGACTTACAATCTGTGTTTGGAAATGACAATGTTCTGGCCGAAGTACATTGCCAGCAAGTACGCTTTCACATAATGTATAACCGGCCAGAATATTGATATTTCCTGAAAAGTGGTGCACGACTTTACGAATTGTGTAAAGCTGCTTTGCCTTTTACCCCATTAAAGGGGTTGTTTTAAAAAAAATCGTAAAATATATTTGTTTTGAAGAATATTTATACTGAGTTTCAAGCTGATACACGCAAGGAGTACAATTTTCCATACAAACTTTTACATCCCGTTTCATCGTCTTAGGGGTTGACTTTCGAAAAGTCCTTTCTTAGTGCACCTCTACGCGCTTTCAGGAACACATCTTTCCAATTTCATTGAGATAGAAGCAGGAGATTCAATTTTCCCATAGAAACGTCTACACCCCGTTGCACACCCTTAGAGTTAACTTTGGAAAAATCCTCTCTTAATTCACCTCTACATCTTGTGAGGAATATATCTTCCAAGTTTCATGTCTCTATCTTTAGCGGTTTAGGTTATGCGTTGTCTATATGTCAGTCAGTCAGTCAGTCACAGAACGGTTTTATCTTTTTCCATACAAACTTTGCTACCCCCTTTTCCCCTTACGGATTGAATTTCGAAAAATTCCGTTTCAAATGATGCCTACATAATAAAATCAGCATGCCCTCCAAATTTCACGTTTCTACATTAAGCGATTTACGCTAGGCGATGATGAGTTAAATGGGCGGGGGGGGGGGGGGGGGGGCGATTCGCTGATTTTCAGCTTTAGACCTTATGTCCTAAGTGTCACGGTAATTGAGATATGATTTTTGTTTCGTGTTTTTTAATTACCCGAAATTTCGCCTTTAAATCGTCATAAGTTTTTTGTTTGTATTTGTAATAGCACGAAATAACTTGTGTTGCATGCATACGGAGTAAAGAAGGACAATTTGAGCAAAATTTATCACTCAAATTTAATTTAAAAAAAAAAACATCGGAAACATAAAAAGTATTTTCGTAACCCTGACACTGGCTAGCTAGTATCTCTTATTTTTACCATGTAATGAATGATTTCTATGACATGTAACACACCGTTGGAAAGGGTATAAACTAGAGAAAATTTTCAAATAAAGCTAAGTTCAAAAGAACTTTTAGTTTTTTTTAAATAATAAACTTAGAAGTTGACATTTTTCATAAATTTACACATTTTTTAAGACTTTGGAAGCTCATGAGTCATTTTCTTGAAACGGATTCTATCAAATCATGATTTATTTATAATAAACATACATTGCAGTATACAACAAACATTATTTCGCGCCATTACAGCCACAAATAAAAAGGTTTTGACGATTTAAAGGCGATATTCGGGGTAATTAAAAAAAAAATCATATCTTAATTACCGTGACAGTTAGGGCATAGGGTCTAAGGGGGAAAAAGTTAGCAAATAAGAATTATGTTTAAGAAAAACAAGGATTTATTCATAAGGTAAAACAAATGACAATGTTTTCGAGTAGAGTTTTTCATTACGTGACGTACTTCTTTTTTACTTTTTAAAAGTTTCTTAAAGATATAAAATACACAAGCACACACGGACTACGCGCACATATATACACACACACACATATATATATATATATATATATATATATATATATATATATATATATATGGGGCATTCCATGCCAATTCGACCTGGGTCTGACCCTCGACCCCTCAAATCTGGTTCCCGATTTTTCCTATCATTACTCTCACTCTATCAAGCAATTACAATTTTTTTCAGGTTTTTCAAAATAAATTTGAGCGCGTCATGAATTTTTGAATTTTTTTTTTTAACACCTCGATGGCCGTAATCGAAAAATCTGAAAAAATTCCCAAACATACAGTGTCAGATATAAAAAATATTGGTGTAAAATTCATAATGTCTGGGCTTTTGCTTCAACCCGTTTTTTAGCTTTCTGAGCAAAAAAAAATGAAAAAAAAAAGAAGCAGAGGTCAATTTACTGTAGACTGTTGCTCGAAATTTTGTATGCATAGTACCAGATTTTTAAAAAAATTTCTCCGATTTTTCTAAAGTGTATTTTGTAATTTTCGAATTTTTTTTTATCATGGTTGACAAAAACCGTAATTAGGGATTTGGAAATGATGCGAATTGCACTAACAATAAGCGTAAGATGCCTGGTGAGGTTCGGTACACTCTAAACTACTATTGAACTACTACTGTAGACAGTAGCTTGAATATTTTTGATGATAGCGAACGGTTTTTGGAAATTTTTAAGGATTTTTTAAAGCATTTTTTTCTGTAATATCATCATAAAATCATGATTAATTAAAAGCGGTCATGAACAGTGATCGCTCTTAATTAAATAATTAAGAGCGGAATTAATTTTCAATTTAATAATCAATATCAATTTTAATCTTCAATTCGCATGGTTTTATCTATACTTTATTCCAGAAACTACAATGAAATCATCGTAGAGAATAGTATTTCCATCACTGACAATCTGAGATGCGTCAACACATTTTTATATCACATGTGCCTTTAAAATGATTTTTGATATAATAAAAAGGTTCTGCAGACTTTTTTTCTTTTTTTTTCTTTATAATGTTGTGGATTTTAAATAAACAAATTAATTATTTAATTAAGAGCGATCACTGTTCATGACCGCTTTTAATTAATCATGATTTTACGATGATATTACAGAAAAAAATGATTTAAAAAATCTTTAAAAATTTCCAAAAACCGTTCGCTATCATCAAAAATATTCAAGCTACTGTCTACAGTAGTAGTTCAATAGTAGTTTAGAGTGTATCCAACCTCACCAGGCATCTTACGCTTATTGTTAGTGCAATTCGCATCATTTCCAAATCCCTAATTAGGGTTTTTGTCAACCATGATAATAAAAAAAATTCGAAAATTACAAAATACACTTTAGAAAAATCGGAGAAATTTTTTTAAAAATCTGGTACTATGCATACAAAATTTCGAGCAACAGTCTACAGTAAATTGACCTCTGCTTCTTGTTTTTTTCATTTTTTTTTGCTCAAAAAGCTAAAAAACGGGTTGAAGCAAAAGCCCAGACATTATGAATTTTACACCAACATTTTTTATATCTGACACTGTATTTTTGGGAATTTTTTCAGATTTTTCGATTACGGCCATCGAGGTGTTCAAAAAAAAAAATTCAAAAATTCATGACGCGCTCAAATTTATTTTGAAAAATCTGAAAAAAAATTGTAATTGCTTGATAGAGTGAGAGTAATGATAGGAAAAATCGGGAACCAGATTTGAGGGGTCGAGGGTCAGACCCAGGTCGAATTGGCATGGAATGCCCCATATATATATACGGTTATACGTACGTATATAAGGAGCAGAAACGATTGCAAAGTAGTGAGCTAGCTACGATAGCCCCTACCATCGTAAATATTCCTCGACGGAACCTAGGCGCAAATTGCTCGGTCGAACGTGTGTGTCTCTCGTCGTTTGTATCCGTGGCTACTATGGTTGTCACCCACAAGCCAAACGGGACCTGAGTGAGTCCAGCTCACCCCAAGGTTAATAGAGTACTTCCCGAAGAACCGAGAGCTTTAGTCCAAAACGATTGTAAGACAAATCTATTGTGTACGTGTGTATGTGAGCTTAGTGTCTATGTGCTTATAAGACCAGCGTGTTTTATCGCTTTCCGGACCCTTTTTCGGGACCGGATATTCTATTCATCGATTATACGGATACCCATACACAGTCGAATTGCTTCAATGGATATACATAAGAACACTTGATGAAGAGCTTTCTCTGTGTGAAAAGATCATTTTATTCACTTTTATATTTTCATTCATGTCATTTATCAAGAATTTGTTTTATCCATCTAGTTATACAAACGTTATACTTTTTTTTGAAGGATCCGTAGAGTACTATACATTAAATAATAGCTTTGGCCCGTGACTTCGTCCGCGTCGACTTTAGGATTCGATCCAGAGAAGAGATAAACAAAGACCGAAAAAAGTAAGAAATGAAGAAGTAAGAGTGTCATTATTCTCCGGCACGGTGGTAAACTGACTAACTGAGGTAAGTAGGGGAAAGTGGGGTACAGTGCGTCACTTTTTTTTTCTACCGAATTTTTACTCTTACCAAAGTGATGTGATTAGAAACAAAAAGTCATAACTGATTTTATAGACCTTTGGGCTCACAATAAAGCGTACAATAAAGCAACAAATATTGCAAAATGATTGAAAATATCCAAATAATGGGATCGAAAAAAATTTGCGTATTGGCTCGTTGTACCCCACAGGAGGGGTACAATGTGTCAGATAGGTGGGTAAATTGTGTAAATTACTGCGAAACGCGGGGTATGTATGAACAAAGTGAATTTTCTATGACTAAAGTGATAAAAAAGATCACTATTCGCATTTTCACCTTAATGTCGTGGTCATATTATTTGCCAACGACATTGGGAGTCAACTCATTGTGCTCCACAACTCGATGACACATTGTGCCCCACAACTCGATGACACATTGTAACCCACTAGTTGAGTATTTGATTATCGATAAAAATAATGATGCATTAAACTACAAATGGAAAAACACAAGTCACCGAGTGCATTATAAATAATACCACTATCGATTAGGACCGAAAACCCGAACCGCTACAGAAAGTAAGGTTATATTTGATGTTTTCCCGGCAAGCGAAATTTTTATTTCAAGGCTCAAATTATTTTTTTATTTTTAATAATTCTTTGTAAGCTTCTATTGACTTTATTTTAGGCCTGTCGAAACTTAATATAAATCACGGTCCAACGCAAAAAATTTCGGACTTTACGAGCTGAAAATCTCTGAAAAATCGCATGTGGTTCACAGTGGCCCGTGACACATTGCGCTTCGTCGGAGCGTCGTCACTATTTTGTTTCCTCATTGGAAGTCGCCTTATTGTGCCCCATAACTCGGTGACACATTGTACCCCACTAGTAAAATATCTGATTATTGATGAAAATAATGATTAATTAAAGTACGAATGGAAAAACACAAGTCACTGTGTGCATTATAAATAATAAAACTATCGATTAGGACCGAAAATCCGAGCCGCTGCAGAAGGTGACGTTGTATTTTACGTTTTTCTCGGCAAGCGAAATATTTTTTTTCCAAGCCTCAAATCAATTTTTAATTTTTAATAATTCTTTTAGGCCTGATGAAATCACATATAAATCACGGTCCAGCACAAAAAAAAATAAGAATTTAGGGCTCACAGTGCCCTGTGATACATTGTGCTCCACTCTCACCTACTGGTAATTAATTAAATCTATACACATAAAACCGTTCCGTGTCTGACTGACTGACATATAGGCAACGCACAGCCGTAACCGCTGAAGATAGAAACATAAAACTTGAAATATATGTTCCTTAGAAGGTGTAGAGGTGCACTACTAAGAAAGGATTATCCAAAAATTAACTCTCAAGGGGCGTGAAATTGGGTATAAAAGTTTTTATGGAAAATTGTATACCTTGCGTGTATGAACTTGAAACTTGGTGTAAATATTCTTCAAAACAAAAAAATCAAATGTATGTTTTAGGATTTTTTTAAACAACCCGCAATTAGGGGTGCAACAAGGGTAGAAGTTTGTATAGGAAAATTGAATTCTCTGCTCTTATCTCAATGAAGTATTGAAGATATGTTGCTTAAAGAGCGTAGAAGTGTATTAAGAAGGGATTTTTCGAAAATCGACCCCTAAAAGGATGACATGGGATGTAAAAGTTTGTATGGAGAATTGGATCCCTTGCGTGTATCAACTTGAAACTTGGTATAAATATTCTTCAAACCAAATAATCAAACGCATATTTTAGGATTTTTCAAAACAACCCTTAATGAGGCGTGCATCTAGCAATTAAGTTTCTTTGGGCGAAATTCCACGCGAGTGGAAGCTAGTAGTAGTATAAAATTGCCTACCATCAACTCCAGTATCATACAATGTCATTGTTGTCTACAGAACTATATGGCTTTGCAATATAGTTCTGTCGAAAACATTGTATGATTTATGGTCTTCGGCAAGTACATCCAAGCTGTAGGCACTCAATACTCTCAAATAGCCCACATATAGTTGACCATGCGAGAAGCACGGAGTACCCAAATGCATTCCCGAATCATTCAGCGTTTGGCCCCTGGACTTATTAATTATCATTGAAAAAGCCAAGTTCAGTGTGAATTGGAACCTTTTGAATTGAGACGTCAAGTTACTGGCTATAATTGGAATGGGGCTAATTAAAGCGTTCTCAACTCTGGATGCTCCAGTGAAAATGGTTGCCGTTACAACATTTCTTCCCAGCTTTGTGATGCGTAACCGGCTTGAGGTGACGTCTCTTGACTTCTAGCTACCTTCATAGCCCGAGTTTTATTCCAACTTTGTGACCGATTAGGGAAAACGTAACCCCTGCAAGTTTCAACACTTCGGCGAACGCGCGTGTAATCAAGATTTTTTTATTGGTGCCGGTAGAACTCTTTCAAAACCTTTCGTCTTTCTAGGGTTTTTTTCCCTGAGTTTTTCGAAAGAGCGATAGCTTTGTACGTGACACCAACGTGGCATCACCAGCATTTGTTTGATCGATTATTCCAGGATATGCTCTACCTGTGTGCCGAATTTCATCAAAATACCTTCAGCTGTTTCGGCGTGATTGAATAACAACATACAAACAAATATCCAAACCTTCGCATTTATAATATAATATAGATATAGATCGAAAAATATTATAGAAAACTTATCGGTATCATCGAAATGTCACTTGGTTGAAAAGTTAGAGCAAACGAAACTTTTCTAACAAGTTTTATTATTTCGTACACCAAATATCTTAAGGTAGTTCTGTGGTTTCAGTAAAATCTTAGGAATTGCCTGAAATTTAAGTATGGTGTAGACCTAACCTTCATGGACTGATGCCCAAATTTTCAATTCGATTCACCGTTTAGTTTATTAGATAATTACAATTGAAGATAGGTCTTTTTGTACGCAATTCCTATACCTAACACATAAACCGATAGGACTTTGCTCACATTTTTCATAATGGGTCCTAAACGAATCTTATGATTTTTAAATAAAACCACTCGTGTATGCAGTACTATTGTGAGATTCATTTTAAAAAAATGGCATTTTTTGACCATTTAGTTTCGCAGATATCGACTTTTGAAAAGTATTAATTTTATTCCGCACGGAACTCGGGCACAACCAGCTGCGACGAGCTGATTGGCGCGTAGCTGGGAACTACTAAAACTGATTAGCGCGTGGCTGAGAGCTTGAAGTCTCTTTTGACACACACGATTGCAGCGCCGCTCTGTAGGACATACAGAGTGTACAAGCTCTGTCAAAAATTTACAGCCAACAGCATCATATAGGCCTTGGATTTTACTATACGCTGCGGTCAAAACTTTTAGCTCATCCGTGTACCTACAGAACGTCCTTAATACATTTCCAATGCATCCCCATTTTTTCAATCCCTGTGGATATGATATAATGAGGTTAAATTGCGTGCAAATCCCGCCTCATCTCATTTCACGTCTCTCAAAGTTTCTCTTTCTTCCGCCCTAACCCCCGCCCTCCTTCGCTATATATGGTATATATATATCATTGACATTGACTTTCATATCTCATTGACTGTACGTGCCACCGATCAATTCGTAATATGACCGAAGTAGTCGAGTATGAAAAACATACTCCATTATTGGATAGACCGCGTTATAAATTTATTGAAATGTTCGTTACTCGAGCAGACTGCTTCATCATCATTCCACGGCACCATTAGTTTCGGCTCGCTGCAGCAGATTTTGAAAGCACGACACACCACTTACTACCGCTCGTAGCTACCTATAGATATGCATATACACAGTATTATTGAAGTGAATTGCATGAAGCTTTTGTACCCTTGCTTTACTTGTTATTTCTACATTATTACCGCAATTTCCCGGATGCGGTATTTTTCGCAATTTTTTTTTCTTTCTGTAATAACATTTGAATCATAATCAATGTTGACAGATGATTCCCACTATATTCTTAAGGGGTACAACCACTCCAGCTCTAAAAAAAGACCAATTTTAAGCATTATTTTTAACAAGTACAATGAAAGCAGTAAAAAATTCAATTGGCAAACTTTATCAAATAGTTTTGAGAGTACAAAAAATTTTTCTGTTGTAATTTTCAGATTGAACATAGCGGCGTCAACGTCCAAGTAGTTTTTTACTTCTTGTAGTTTTTAACCTAGAATAAAAAAACTAAAGAAATCTTTAATGTATATACTAAGAGCTATGGAACTGCGTACGGAAATTAGAAAATACCTTTCTTAACAAAGGTAGTGCAGACTGGAATGAAAACTTTCAAGGTTGGGCAAACAGCCACATAAGTTATTGTTTATAAAAAAAAGGTAATAATCTATCGTAAATTCTGTACGTAGTTCCATGCAGAATGCATCTAACAAGATACTTTAAAAATTTCAAATGAATTGGTGCATCTTTGTCTGAACTACGATCTCGACCAGTTTAAAAACATTTAGCAATAGCAATTTTCAATTTATCTTTAATCTGCAATACCAGCACCATACATTTGGCCTTCCAAATTAAAATTTTCCTTTTCTTTTCTGAAAATTTGTAAATCCTCGAGTGGCTTTATCTCTTAATATATTGATTCTCTGCTACCACCTGACTCTCCGTTTGAAGACTAACTTTTGACAAATAGTCACTGATTAATGAGACACGTATTGTATATGAGTCATATTAATCATAAGACGAATTAGATAGTCTAGAGTTACTCGGAATTTTCGATCACAATAGTTTGGTACTATTGTAAAAATCGATTTGTAGGTACTCAAATCAAATTTTAGTAAGAAGTTAGGAGACCTGCGCCTTTACAATAATTTGCGATCGAATCTATGTACGAAGCTCGCAGAATCGTGGAAAGCTCAGTGTCCATATCCACTGCTCCAAAGAATTGAAGGAACAGCAGATTACTTCTCTTTTATTTAGTGTTAATATCTCGCGCTATTTCTCATAATTGCGAGATAACCGTAGCTCACAAAAAAAAATTTATGAAAAGATCTCAAAACTAGAGACTTGAAGCTTCAAAATCCTTTTTTTTTTCATCTCGATACGACCATTTTTCACAGAGATACAGCGCTTCAAAAAACATTTTAAAAAAAGAGGAGAAATGTTCTGTTCCTTTAATTCTTTGGAGTAGTGTATGTGTACATTTCCCAGCGAATACTATGGAAAACGAGAAGTTAGTGTAAGGTGTGAATGTGTGTAAGTGCGTCAGTTTTAGGCGGTTTTCTGGGGTTTCCAGCCTATATATCTGGCGACTAACACTCGACACCCGGAATGATCCTAATAACAATGAGATAAAGGTAATGACCATGTTCTAGTGTGTAATATCGATCGGTCCATTGAGTATTCCACAACATCGACAAACGTTATAGGCAGAATCTATATATATATATATAAATATATATATATATATATATTACGATGCCGACACTGGTGGGTGGGTGGTCGGGATCCGGCTGCGGCGGTCCTTCGAGCGTTGTGCATGGCCAATACTCGGAGCGGTTAACGCTTAGCCGTGCACCGGCTATGGCACATCAACCAGTGAACGGAGGGCCGATACTTCTGAGACCTTGGTGTAGATACTCGATTAGAAAGTCTGTGCATCAGAGAATCCGGAGGAGACAATAATATTTTATAGCCAAATAGTTACTGCCAAAAATATAGTACTACTTATTGATATTTTAACAGTTGCATAAATTATGCACATATGTTAACCGCAACCATCAATCTTACAAGTATACGTCGATTGTTCGCTTTAAAAGTGGTTCATTCTGATGGTGTTTGAACAGCACATCGCAAGCTCAAATTCAGTACATTAAATTATTTTCGGTCAGTTCGGGCGGCACCCAAACATCAAGCTGGTTTACCATCCCAAGCTTATTCCGTAAATGTATCGAAACAGTTGATTGGTCAATGTTGAGGTTATGTCCGATCTCCGTAGTCATAAAATGCCAGTCAGAGTCGATTAAAGCCTCGATTTTATCGACATCAGTAATGACTGGCCGTCCGGGACCAGGAGCATCTTAGAGATCAAAATCTCCACAACGACATTTCGCAAACCACTTCCGACACACGCTTTCGCTTACGGCACATATTTATTTGTGAGCTTGCGATGCGTTTTTGCCGTTTTCGGAAATAAAAAAGCCTAAGGTAAACGTACCAATGGCGGGACACGTCCCACTCCCCGGACACTGAAGCGAATATTTAATATTACTAAGAGTATAGGTTACAAGCCGAAAAAAAACGTTCGAAATTATATCTATGATTCCTAGGAGTATGTAAGAAAAAAATTCGTATAAATTCGTGTTGCGCTTATACTTCTATTTTACGCTTATATTCATCGAGTCTCCCCACTCAGAAAATTCGCAAAATATCTAAGCCATTATGCTAAGGAATGGGAAACAGTTCGTAATACTCTAATGCGTTTATTATAATGATTTGCGGAGTATGTTATATCATTTCATTCACGGAATGTAATGACCTTTTATAAACTAGGGTTAAATTTAGCCTCGAAGGTTGGTAAAAATTAAAATTACCGTGTCCTGTTATTGGGGCTTGTTAACCGTATGCTTGTACCAGTATCCGTACATGTGTCCGGGCACTGGTGCATGGGCGCAAGCCTATCGATAACCAGTGACGGGACACAGATCTTTTAACGCCTCTAACCTCAAACGTGTGCATGAACATGTGGTTATAACAACGTCCAAAGTGTGCACGTACAACATTTTACGTGGATGAAAATTAATCAGTAAGTACTTTTTATGGTTTATTAATTTATTTACTTAATGTTAAGTCCGTACCGCGCCTCTTGTGAGTATTGCAACGCGTAGGAAAGTGACGTATAATATTCGACTTCAATCAAGAATATGATGCTTCGAATCGAAAGAGGTTAGGTTGACTGTTTTTTTAATTATTTGAATATATGGTCGCAATTTAAAAGTCTTGAAGAGGAGTTGCGGCATAGTTTGAACAGCCAACATTTTTATACATTCAACATCTTATGTTGAATATTTTATTTTTTATTTTCACGGCAAAATTTGTTAATTAATTGGATGTCATTTCCATTCCAGAAATGCCGACCAGGTCGAAAATTGAGAAGAAAAAAAATTATTCCCAGCTGTCGATCGACAAGGCTATCACCGCTGTACAGTCTGGCCTGTCGCTAAGGCAAGCAAGTGTACGCTTCGGAGTGCCAAAGAGTACTTTGTTCTCGAAGATGAAAAATATTCATCCGGTCAACGCAAAAATGGGGCCGCCCACAATTTTGTCTCCGGAAGAAGAGGAAATTCTCATTCGATGGATATTTCATGCCAGCGAAAAAGGCTTTCCAATTAACAAAGAACAGCTTCTCGACTCTGTTCAACTTTTGGTGTCGAAGATGGAACGGGACACTCCATTCACTGATAATCGACCAGGCCGTCATTGGTACGAGTCATTTATTCAACGTCACCCAGAGTTGACTGAGCGAGTGGCTCAAAATTTGACACACAGTCGAGCATCGGCAACAGAGGAAAAATTGCGAAGTTGGTTCAATGAAGTCGCCAAGTATTTAACGGCGCAACAACTTTTGAACATCGATTCGAGCAGAGTTTTCAATTGCGATGAAAGTGCATTTCTGTTGTGTCCAAAAGCCGATAACGTCTTAGTCCGGAAAGGTTCACGATCGGTCTACAAAATCGTAAATACAGATGAGAAAGAATGCCTCACTACACTCTTCATGGTAAATGCAGCAGGCACGATGACTCCGCCAATGGCCATGTACTGGTATCAGAGGATACCATACAGTGTATCAAGTAATATACCTCAAGGCTGGAGCATCGGCACATCTGATAGTGGGTGGATGACCGCTGAGACTTTCTACGAGTATATTACTAACGTATTCCATCCTTGGTTGATATCTAACAACGTTGAATTCCCGATCGTTCTTTTCGTCGATTGACATTCGTCGCATTTGACATTGCCGTTAAGCAATTTTTGTCGCGACAATAAAATCGAGCTAATCGCTTTATATCCGAATGCGACGCACATTTTGCAACCGTTGGACGTCGCAGTTTTTCATCCCCTCAAGACTTCGTGGAAGAAAACTGTGAATCGTTGGCGATTGGAAAATAATGGAGCTCGTTTGAAAAAAGAAATGTTCGCCCCATTGTTGAAAGATGCGCTCGATTTTGTCAATCTGACAAACGCTATCAAGCAAGGATTTCGAACATGTGGATTGTATCCATTCTCCGCGGATTCGGTCGACTTCAACGTTCTCAAAAAAGGCATGAATAAATTACAAGAAACTTCGCGGACGGATCATTCGAATCTCGCTCAATCGGAATGCAAGAAGGA
Organism: Ophion ventricosus; assembly: GCA_963932345.1. Classification (NCBI taxonomy): domain Eukaryota; kingdom Metazoa; phylum Arthropoda; class Insecta; order Hymenoptera; family Ichneumonidae; genus Ophion; species Ophion ventricosus. Next base: position 5,959,807 of record OZ010711.1, on the reverse strand, counting down.
ACTTCACGTCGTTGAGCATAATTTGCCGTCTGATGTTCGGATAGCGTTTCAGCAGACAGAATCTTCGGGAGTGTGGACTGGCGAAAAAAAGAACGAAGGGCTTTTTTTGTTTTGGCTTCAAATTAAAAAACGCGCGGGTATATGGAGAGAATATCGTTTATCTTTCCTCTGTTCTAATGTTTTTTTTTGTTTTGTAGTGGTTCGGAATCGCCAATTTTTTGAGTCCTCAATGTTTCGAACAATTTGATCTGTTTCGACTATGTTGCTTTAAACGACGCTAGTACGAATTTATCGAGTCGGTCATACACTGATGATGATATCGAGGACAATACAATCGATAGCCTGATTGATCATCGCGAAAACAACATTGAGACCGTGCTTCAGCAGGAGGGCTCGATTATTTTCAACGTCCAAGACGATGATGCTCTTGAAATTATTCCAGCGGAAGCCGGATCTACGGAAAACCAATTATTATCTCTGACAGAATTACCTTGGAATCAAGTGGAAAAACAACAGCAAAACCAAGAAATTAATAAACCTGGAGGTTTGTAGTTCAAATGATCCATAACGACTTCGTCTGGTCTTTCCTTAGCGATGCCATGCATATTAATGTTAGGGTGAAAATATTTTCCAGGAAGTGGTATCATCCAAAGCCAGGCACCAAAAGAAATACCGGAGGTGTTCAGAAAAACTTTGTTTTGGCCGGAGAACGTGAAGAAAAATAAGAAAAAAAGAACGGACAAAATACCCACAGTCGCTACATCCGACGATTGGCTAAATTATCACACCGCCAAAGTAAACGCAAAACGCAGACAGATTGAAGAGAAAGAGGAGAGGAAGAAAAAGAGAGAAGCAGCACAGGCAGAAAAAAGAATTTGTTGGCAGAAAAAAAGCGCATGCAACAAAAGAAAAAAAGACAGCAAGTCGAAAGAAAACAGCAAGGAAAAAATAATTGCCTTGGAAAGGGGGAAAAAATGTGGAAAAAAATGTAATCGTTCCTTAACTACGTTGTTGCTCCAATAATGTATAATAGTATAAGCTTTGTTCTAAATGTTGAATTTAAAAAAATACAAATTTTATAATAACGTTTCAATTTTGTTCGAAGTTTAATAAAGAAATGTTCATAATAATCGTTTGTATTATAACATTTTTTCACGCGACAATCTTGAAATGGACCTCCGTCCAGTAATTGGCACTGTGGCGTCCCAACTTAGGGACGTACGGATTAATAGCTGTCCAGCCACTAGTACATTTACACGTCTCTACTTTTTTATATGCTATTAACATAGAATAATTACTGGAGAGTTTTATATATGCATTTTGTAAACTAGAAACTCCAAGCTTCCGATTGTAAACTAGAAACTCCAAGCTTCCGATAGCTATTTATTAAAAAAAAAGATCATTTGTGCACAAAAATTTAGCATGAATTTCAACATGGCCTTAGATGTCCCGCCATTGATACGTTTACCTTAGTGCATCGAAAATACATGTTTTTCCCTTCCGTATTCAAAATATAATTAAACTTTAGGAAATTTAATTATGAATATGAAGTGTCATTTATTCAGTAACATCTGAAACTTGTGCCGATATTTTTAAAAAGTATCCATCGAAATCCGTAAAATATAGGTACCTCACAAATTTCGATGGGTACTTTTTTAAAAACTCGGAAAAAGTTTTAGCTGTCACTGAATAAAAGACACTCCATATGGTTGGCATGTGCAAGCGGAGAAATAACTGCGAACGACATCTGTCGGAATTATGCATAGACCCAATATATAATATAGTAGGTTTTCATAAAATGGATATTCTCTTATGTTAACCAAAATCCACTCCCCAAAGATCCTAATAGTGAACAGGGCTAGAACATATACAGGCTGTTTGGCGCATGGACCGATAATTTTTTTGGGGATTGGGGGGGGGGGGGGTCATTTGCTAGTTTTTTCACCCTTAGACCCTATGTCCTAAGTGTCGCGGTCATTGAGACATGATTTTTTTTCGTTTTTTTTAAATTACTCGAAATGACGCCTTTAAATCGTCATACTTTTATTATTTGTGGCTGTAATAGCATGAAATAATTTTTGTTATATTCTGCAATGTATGTTTATTATAAATAAATAATTATTTGATACAATCAGTTTCAAGAAAATGACTCATGAGCTTCCAAAGTCTTAAAAAATGTGTAAATATATGAAAAATGTCAACTTCTAAGTTTATTATAAAAAAAACACTAAAAGATATTTTGAACTTAGCTTTATTTAAAAAAATTCTCTAGTTTATACCCTTTCCAACGGGGTATGCTACATGTCATAGAAATCATTCATTATGTGATCAAAATAAGACACTCTAGTTTGCCAGGGTCAGGGTTAAGAAAATACTTTTTATGTTTGCGATGTTTTTCTATTAAACTTGAGTTAAAAATTTTCCTCAAATTGACCTTCTTCACTCCGTATGTATGCAAAAATAGTTATTTTGTGCTATTATTGAATTCTTCGATGTTCACATTAAATAATACTTCAGCTCGCTGGATTGGATCGTCGAATCTATATCACTCTGAATATTAAATTGCGGTATCACGTGATAAACGGTATAGGTTGAGCCTCTTTCATTCGTCGATAGTTCGTATAAACGAGCGATAAAGTAATTTAGCAAACGAGATCGGAACAACCCACGATTTACGCCCCAAAATTTAGTGGGTTAAGATAACCTGAAAAAAAGCAATGCGCATTTATTACCAAGCTGTAAGCACGTTTCATCTGAAACGCTTTATCGTCTTATTTCTTTCCTTGCATGCGGTACATTTTGCAATCTTTTGTAATTAATTGTACACTTGGTATATACGGTATCCGGCTTTTTCAGACAACTTTGTGCGTCTTTGATAAATATGGTTTTGGAATTTGGCCTCAATGTGCGGTGAAACTCTCATTCGTGCTAAACTCTCGCTCCAAACCTCAATTCAATGACTTGAACTCAATTCAATGAATTGAACCCTGAGCCCTGAGCCCTTTCAGCAAAATGTGAAATCCAATGAGAATAAATGTTTACACAGTTTTTTTTTTCCAATTGTAGATGTTTCGACTTGGCTTAAAGCAGTATTGTTGCCTAGAGCTCCTTTTTGGAGGTGATTTTTAGGATAGAATAACTGTCAAACTGCCCTCGTTTTCTTTCTGAAATCTTTGACACATGTTTATAGATCCTTTAAGAATATGTAAAACATTTGTAAAAATGTATTATGTACTTTTGCACGTTTGTTTACAACTGTGCGCGAAAAACGCCCCTAATTGGCGATCAGTGTTGTGGACGTTGTATAAATCTATAAAAAATCGAACATATTCGTAATCTGTATGAATGTTGTCATGTTTGGTACGAGATACAGCAAAAAAAAATTACAAAACGGCCGCATGCTAAACTTTGATTATCAATTTTTCCTGACCATTTCATGAGTTATATGAATGGAAAAAAATGGATTCGACTCGATTCTGCTATCAACATTGAAACAGTATACTGAAGGTCTATTAACAGTCTACTAAAGGTGAATGCCAAATCTGAGCTTAAGGATGTATGTTGTATGTATAGATTTTTGAATGATATGTCAAATGTTGAACATTTTATTATGATTTTCAGTTGTAGCCAATACATTCTTAATCTGCCAATTGATTATGAAGATATTGTGGTTGCCGGTTCAAAAAATTAGTTTCGAGAAAGACGCTTTTAAAGTTTGCTGCGTTTCGAATACACGCTCCCCGAGCCTACTCCTTGTAATTTCTATAATGCGGCTAATTGTGTGCAGGGAGAGAATTAAATGTTAAAAATTACCGTGAAGTAACGGTAACCAGATGATAACCCTGAAACTTCGCTTATTATTACTGAGTAAAACACAGATTTTTCACGAAAATAAAATAAAATTTCTTCTTCAGATAGAAAATTTTACCAGATTTTCTAGTAAATTTTGATGTGTAACAAAATACGCAAAACTTAAATTTAAAAAATATATAATATCAGTGAAATTTTACTGTGCATTTTATTATTTTATGCCTTTCAAAAATGTCTATAAAAAAGTATCGTCTTTATAAGAGTTATTTTAAGATTTATTATAAAATTTAATGAGTGTTATAGGAAAATGTATTGTGCTCTCGGTAAAAATTATCGTGCGCGCTACCCTTCTTGTATAGTAAAATTTTAGCTACGTATTTGAAATTTTTTGTAACGTGAGTTAAAAAAAACTTGTCGCATACGAATTATTATGCTTTTCTCACTTGTCACCACATTGAAATATATCACGATAATTTTTACCGTGAAATTCACGACAAAAATTACTTTTTAATTCTCTCCGTCTTAGTATCATTAAACGGTTTTTACAGACGTATTCAAAAAAGTCTTCAGAATAATAAAATAAAAATAAAAACGATTTTTCCAAATTTCTCGACAATACTGCCTTAAGGAAACATTCCAGTGTGACTGGCTTGAAAAAAGTAGATTGTCATTATTTTTCTTTTTTAATAAATTTCCATAATCATTCCGATTTTTTTTCGTGTATTCAAATGACTTATGTTGTACATTAAAATATTTTTTAATATTTTAGCTTTATTTTTTATATAATTTTTTTTGGCCACTGAAAAATATTGCCTAAAAAAATAGCGCCTGGCGGTGGAAAGTCCTACTCCTCCAAAAATTGTTTGGAAGAAAAAATCAAAAAGATTATGAATCAGTAAGAAAAACTGTAGAGGCGTGCGGAGATTTTTTTTCTTTTGATGAAAATTAATAAAATGGTAGCCATTGAAAAATTAAGTGTCAAATTGGGCCTTTTTTTGACAGTTTTCAAAAAAAGAAATTCCGAAATCGTCTGTAGGGTTTAGGAAGGAAAGTTTGTTTATTGCTGATAGTCGATTTATGAGTTTCCAATAAATAAAAGAACTCAGTCTACATGAGATTTGAGAGTTGAAGATTACAGCCTCTCTGCGTTATGAGTAATATGTGTAGATATGCATACAGGCATGATTCGACAATTACATATAAGCATTTGTACGAAAAGTTAAACGAAACAATACATGGTCGGCCACTAAATAGCTCTTGGATAGCACAGCAATTAACAGTACGGCAATGTCACTGTACATAAAAATAAACCCATCGAATGTTGAGTACAAGTATATGATAACTGGCCCAATCAAATCCGGCGGATCCCCGCTATACGATCTACATTTGACATACACTTTCGAGCCGCAAAGTAAAATTTGTTCGACAGACTCGTTCGCCATTCGAAATGCCAACCACATCGTCTGCATTGAAGCATCACAAACAAAACAATCGATGCATAAAAAATAACCGGTGGAAGAATTTTAAAAAATGGGAACTAGAGATTTCAATCTAAATAGACAACAGAAGAAAACGAGAAAAAAATTCTGTAAATCGTATATACGTTGACGGGGATAATTAGAAACTGATTGACTTTACGCTCAATATCCCGAATAGGGCGTCACATGAGTGATCGAGTGATCGCGTTACAAGAAACGTTGTTTCCCTGTAAGAACCATGGCATTAGTATGTGCGCTTGAATTTGCATATAGCTATGTTATGTGTACGAATCTCGTAATACCCGTGTACAAATTTGAGTCGGAAAAAAGTACTGTCTCTTATCTGCCTTCCCTAGATAATATCAGGCTATGGTCTGACCTTCCAACGTGTAACCGGTTCGCTATGTAACATGTTTTAGGCCAGACCCCAATGCGCCATTCCCTTTTCAGGAACTGGCCGGGAACTGACGAGGAAAGGGATCCCAAAATCGCCGCGAAATGATGAGGAAGGTAATGGTGCACTGACACGGTCCTGCGTGAGAAATAAATCGCGGCATGGGGTGGGGAAGAGAGAGCAAGAAAGGGCTATATACAAAACCATGTACCATCATAGTGCTCTATATAATATGGTTCACATCGGGAAATGCTTTTCGGTGATATCTCCCTTCTACGGATACGCTGAAACGCCCCCTAGCATTGCAAAGCATATTGCATGTGAGCAGCCTTTCAACACTGTCAACATACCAGTAGATACATATTAATGTACATGACATGCGCGTTACATTTCGCGCTCCCTCTCTCTCATACTCTTACACTCTCACACACAGTTGTTTTCTTTCTATATACATCGTGTGCATGACGAGAAACTGACGAACTCTCCAACCTCAACAGTATTTGGGTATCTCTCATTTTTTTTTTCATGTTCACCAAGATATAACTGAAAAATGCACTCATCCAGCTGTCACAATTTGTCCCCACGAAAATCCATTCCACAGTCATTTTCAATATTCAATAATATGCCAATTACATGTATATGTAATAATTAAGTACATAATACGAAAAACACATAATTACCAAATTAATAATAAATATACATGTATGTATATTTATTCTTCATCATAAAACATGATTATGTGATTTAAAATGCAGTTTTGTACATTATATTAGGTGTGTGAATTAATTTTTACAGTTTTTTTTTCCATACTTGCGGTTTATTAAAAAATAGACAAAACCGTGTTTAATCCGGGTAATATCCCCCGTTGCTTTCTACAACATTCTGCCACCGATCTGGTAGCATACAGATACCATCACGATAGAATCTTGCTGGTTTCGAGGCGATAAAGTCATCGACGAATTTCCTAATATCTTCGACTTCTCGGAAGTGGCTCCCTCTTAAGATGTGCGCCATTGACCGAAATAGGTGATAGTCGGATGGGGTCAAGTCCGGTGAATATGCCGGATGAGGAAGAACTTCCCAGCCCAGGTTTAAAATAGTTGTTTGGGGCGTACGAGCAACGTGAGGTCGAGCGTTATCATGCAGGAGAATGACTTTTCGCCTTCCGTGTCCTGTGAATGGCCTTTTTTGCTCAATTGCTTCGCTTAAACGATTTAATTGCTCGCTATATCGTTCTGCAATGATCGTCTGACGCGGTTCTAGAAGTTCATAATAAAGAACACCCTGTATGTTCCACCAGATGCACAAAAGCATTTTTTTGACGTTCATTTGCGGTTTGGGAGTTGATGTCGTTGGTTCTCCAGGGTCCATCCATGATTTTTTCCGCTTGGGATTCTCATAAAGGATCCATTTTTCATCCCCCGTCACGATTTTCCAGAGAAAGTTCTTCCTTCGGTGTTTGCTAAGCAACCAAAGACACGTGTTCATCCGTTGTCCGAGGTTATATTCGGTAAGTTCATGTGGGACCTATTTCCCGAGCTTCTGAATTTTTCCCATTGCGTGTAACCTCTTGGCAACGGTTGATCGATCAACTCCTAGTTGGGCTGCAAGTTCTTCTTGCGTCTGTGAAGAATTTTAGACCAGTAAAGTTTCCAAATCGTCGTCCGAAAATTTTTCAGGCTGTCCAGTACGCGCACGGTCACTGAGTTCGAAATCATTGTTTCCAAAACGTTTAAACCAATAATTGCATGTTTCGTATGACACAATACTCTTCCCGAACACAGAACAAATTGACTCCCACGCTTTGGTGGCACTTGTTCCTTGTTGGAATTCGTAAAGGATGCAGTGGCGAATGTGCAGCTTATCGGTTGCCATTGTTCTTGCTACTTTATTTTAAGGTTATGATGCTCGCCCAATAAATCCATACAGCGTCTTGAACAGGGCTATGTCAATACTTTAAAATCCTAAAAGGACGTTGAAATATTTCAACTTGAAGAAGCATTCCCAGCCTGCTAGAAAAATCTGTAAAAATTAATTCACACACCTAATATTAAAAGTCGATGTAATCATTCGCTTAAAAAATTGTTCGTTTGATGGCATTCGAGCAGCTAATCGCAAGCTGAAATTCGATCTATTAAATTGTTTTCGCTCAGTTCGTGCGGCACCCATACATCAAGCTTGTTTCCCATCCCAAGCTTCCGTAAATGTCTCGAAACAGTTGATTGGTCAATGTTGATGTTATGTCCGATTTCTATAGTCGGTAAATGTCGGTCGCAGTCGATTGAAGTCTTGATTTTATTGACATCGGTAGTGAGTGGCCGACCAAATCGAGGAGCATCTTGGAGATAAAAATCTCCACAACGGATTTTCGAATACCACTTCCGACACACACTTTCGCTTACGGCATTCTCGCTGTCCACGGCGCATATAATTTTGTGAGTTTGCGACGCGTTTTTGCCTATTCGGATATAAAAAAAAGCGAAATGCATCGTAGTGTACGCTTTTTCCCTCCATGTTCAGAATATAATAAAAATTCCTATACATTACGGATCTCGATGGATACTTTTTTTTTAATCTTGCACAAGTTTCAGCTTACACTGAATATACGTCACTTCATATGGTTGACGCATGTACGAGCGAAGAAACAACTGCGAACGACATCTGTCGGAATTTTGCTACGGAATTATGCATGGACCCAATAGAATTGAAAAAAAAACTTTTCAACACAAGGAAATGCGTATACTCTTTTATGCACGAAATAGTGTGGAAAACTGTTACAAATTTTATGAAAATAACAATTATGTCACCCAAAAATTAAATTATCCGGCCATCCCGTTTGTTGATTATTTACATTTTTCTAAATGAACATGATCAATTTTTTCCCTACCGACGAAACGTAGAGGCGAAATGTGGCAACGTCGTATGTGTGTTAAATGGCGCGCACATTTGAATACTATTAAGCGCCGCGACGTGGGTATGCGTGCAATAAAACACATCTTTAAAGAAAAGTGATCTATTTTATTTCTGAGACTTGACATTTGTCCTTTGAAGTTGATTCGTCTTAATAAAGATATATATATATATATATATATATATATTTCATAGACTGCGTGAATGGCTGTGCTCGCTGATGGTCGAGGTCACAGAATAAGTTTCGGCAACCGTGAAAAAAAAGCTCGCAATACAAACAGGGCGCTGTTGCCAAATGTACCACATTTTTTAATATAAAATAATCGAAAAATACATATTGATATAACATTGAAAATACGTTATTAATGGGCTTGTGTAAAAATAATAATAATCTTAAGCGCACGACTTGTAATTTATTACCGAAATCGTGAGGTTTTCAAACGAATTATTAGCATGTAAAAGTTGGCGCCTTGCTCGAGAACAATAAATCCCCCCCCCCCGTCGATTTCTCTTAAAGATAAGCTGTCGCGGAACTCCTTAACTAATTATTCAAAACCTTAAGGGCCCTGCAAACAATCTTACGTCTCGTATCGACTAGGTTTTTGCAAAATTGATGCTTGAGTATTTGTCTCTATCGGGAAGGTGGCGAAGATGTTAAGTGGCGTTCGGAATAGTGCACCACTGTGGAACAGCACGAACACGAACGTTGAGTAATTAAGTTAATGACCCTGTACGCGGCTACAAATGATCTCTTAACGCTACCACGGACGATGCATGGAACGATCGTTAAAAGCAAAAGACTATCCTGTTCAGAGCACTTTCTCTCTGAGCTAGAATCAGTTCAAGACGCTAAAGTTAAAGCAGCCTTCGGACAAATACCAAAAGCATTTGGTCTCCCAATAGACCATTTGAATAGTCCAAAGGATCGTGGTACCAATTCAATCCACAGAGTGTGTTGTGTGGCATTTAACAACGACGATCCAATATACTCATTGACTGCGAATGACGTTGACTGCACTTAGCCAAGTGCTTCCAAACCATTAAAAGTGTGGAGCGAGTTAAAGCTCTCTAGGACCAAAGTCGCTGCTGCTGCTGGAACTGGCAATATTTTTCAAGACGGAAAACCCTCCTAATTTCGTGTTTCCTTTTAAAATCGGTATATTTCGGGAACAAATTTGTATTTAATAAAGCAGGCGGCTGCTCTTCATTTTTGTGTCCTGTCACGAACTTTGCCCTAGTTTGTCCTTCGCCGTTCCAGGCCATCTCATTTTTATCCCATATTGGCATTACTATCAATAATATATGTATCAATGATTGTCTCTTCCACGAAGCATCACAGCCTCGTAAAATCTACATTAAGTGAATCTCGTTCATATTTAGTCGATACTAGCTTTTGCCCGCGACGTCGTCCACGTGGACTTCAGGATTTGATCCAGATAAAAGATAAACAAAGAGAGAAAAAAGTAAGAAATAAAGAAAGAAGGTAGAGTGTCATATTTCTCAGGCACGGTGGTAGACTGACTGACTGAGGTAAGGGTTGGTAATTAATGAAATAGTATGAAAGTGCCAACCTTCAACTCAAGTGTCATACAATGTCATTTTTGTCTGCAGAACGATATGGCTTTGCAATATAGTTTTGAAATCACATCGAAGCTTTGGGCACTCGATACTCGCGTACAACTTACATATAGTTGACCATGAGAAGCTAATCCTTTCTCAGTGCACCGCTATACCTTCTAAGGAACCTTTCAAATTTTATGTTTTATAGGTATAAATTAACATTTTTAGGATGACCCCTGGAATTTGTATTCCACATGAACCAATCAGTTGACCTTTCTCGATGTATTCACAATGTAACTTATATCCAATGTAAAAGTGTACAACCAGCACCTTAGCGACCCTCTGCTTCGAATGTAATTCGTTACATACCTTTGGGTAGTACAAAAACAAGGTTTTTTGGGGATTTTTTCGTTTGAAAATACTAAAGTAGTCAAAATAAGGTTTGGAGCCTTTATTTTACATACCTGTAGGTACCAAAATCCATTTTTTATTTTCCGAAAAAATACAAAAAGTCGGCCCGGTGTCCAGTGGAACGAGATGGCGTTTTTTTTAAGGCTATCCACGGGTGGACTCGTTGGAGACGCGCATGTTCACCTAAAACAACATATTTTTTTTTTTTCGTAATCTACATGAGTTTTCCCAGCGAAGTAGATACACACGATTATTAAAAAATATTGGTGTTTGCAAAATTGACACCATTTGAAAAAAAAGTCGCATTTTTTCTTAAAAAAAGGCCGTAATTCTAACCGTAGAAACCGTAATCGCTAATCGATCGTAAAAATCGCGTGTGCTTCCCTAGAAAATCGACCTAAGAAGCTGCAGTCGAAATTTAAAGTCAATCGGTTAAAAATTGTAGGAGCTAAGAGTCCGGCCAATTTTAAAAACATCGTTTCAGCGAAATCGCGTTTAGAGTTTTTAAACTATTCTTCTACACTACACTCTCCGATCGGCGCCCCCCCCCCCCCCCTCCCCACTAGGTGCTGAATATCGATCGGTGTAGCGCATGGTGGGTTTGCATATCTTATCTTTTAAATATCATTCTTGGGATGCTTATACATCATTCAAGCCAATAAGTAAAAAAAAACGATACATTTTTTTTCAAAGGTATATAAGGCCTTAATGTGCTGCCGTATCAATTCAGAGTGATCTCCCGGAATAGAGCAGCCTAATATTAATAGTCAGGGAGTTACCTCTTCCTCGCTACATATAATTACGATAGAACTTCATGTAATGAACTTCATGAAAGAATGAGTAGGCTCACTTAATTGTTCCATCGTATCACATCCCATGCCTCTTCCTTCGGGCAGATACTCGTAAATGCTTAACGCCTTTACGGCAGATTGTTCAATGCAATCGTATTATAAGTATTCCAACGAAAGAATTATCAAATTTGATCGAATGATGCGGTTAGTTGTAGTTTTGTATTTTACAGATAATATTTAGGTTATGTCAAGCATTTGTTTCTTTCAATGTTAACGCAATCTCTTTTAAAACTTGTTATTGACTAATCGATTAAATATCTATTAAGACAAATCTAGTCCTCCAGATTAATATCAGTATTTTTTCTTTCTCAAACTTCTGCAAATAGCATTGGTAAATTTCTCCATCATTACATCTGCAAGAAATATAAATTATAGAAATCATAATTCATAAAGAATTAAAGCAAATCACACAACTTAAAGATTGTGCCAGCATAGGCTGCACACCTACAACTAACGTGTGATTCTTCGAAGTCGAGTTCAGGCTCCGTCCTCTCGACCACAGTATACGATCCGGTTAGAGCCGGATGCACAAAGCATATTACGTGACACGGGCCTGATCTGTGAGCCCTCGTAATCCTACGATGCAACTCGAAGGATAAGTCGATCGCCAACTGATCGTGAGTGCATCCGGCAAGAGCCGAAAAAAGCACATGACCCATGAACTACAGCGTACGATTGGCAATGAAATATGCGATTAATCGATGGCGAATGCGCATTCCGTGTCTTTAACGATGACATTTAACCATGCTCATATTTCGTGGCAATAGACAATGGAGTTCCATTTGATAAAAACCGAAACAGCACATGTCACGTGACCGTTCAGCGACTTTTACAACGTACAACTGACATTCTGTCATTCAGTCCCACAATTATTAGAAGAGTGCATTAATTTAAAGTGACTCTTTTTGGTAAAAAGTTTTATTGCGAAAAAAGGATTACAAATTGATCATTCAAAGTATTGCCCATCGCTAGCCACTACTTTTTCCATCTTTCTGGAAATAGGCGGATTCCACATCGAAAGAATGAGACATCTTTAGTATCCTCAGTATCCTCATAAGAGTGAAAGCGCCGCTTAACCAGGCCATGAGGCATCGATCGAAATAGGTAGTAATTGGAAGGAGCAATATCTGGAGAATACAGCGGGTGTGGTAGGATATTCCAGTTAAGCGTTTTTAACGTTTTCTTGACCGGTTTCGCAACACGCGGCCGAGCGTTGTCGTGCCCGGAAATCACTTTGTCGTGTCTTTTTGCGTAATTCGGCCTTTTTTTTGCTTTAATACTCGATCAAATTGCATCAATTGCTGTTGGTAACATGTTACATGTTCATCAACATTTGATGATTCTGCAAGTTCGTCTTGCGTTTGACCCGGGTCTTCATCGAGTAAAGCTTCCACTTCCTCATCTTTAAACTTTTCCGGCCTGCCTGATTTTGCCCTATTTTCCGTGTAAAAATCACCTTTTCCATAGCGTCGAAATCAGTACTCGCATGTTTAAATCGATGTAGCATAATCACCATAAGCTAATTGTGACAGCATTCGTTGACTTTCAGCAGCACTTTTCTTCACATGGAAGCAAAAAAACAAAACTTTTCTCAAATTGAGCTTTGTTGGCACAAGATTCGACTGCGGCAAAATAACACATACTGAAAGCTAATAAAGCCAAGTGATGATGCTGCAATATGAAATTAGTAACAATGTGACCCGATGCTATATAGTACTAGTTACGCCATCTCTTGAATATCTCTTAAAATTAATGCACACACCTAATAACATCCTCAGATTTCGTAACAAGCAACAAGGGCTGTTGGGCTATGTCAAATGAATGCATTATACTAAGCCGTACTCGTATTACCTGTGAATGTATAAAATCACGCGATGAATTTTTGATTTACAATCCATAAACCACAAAGTAAGATCTTCTAAGAATCGAAGAGCACAGAACGCATGACCTTGTAGTCGAATGTTCAATGAACGGTAATAAGATCTCCAGTTATCGATAGAGCATCTTTCTTCGTCAGCATATAAATAGAAGTATATTGAACCGGTAGGTCGAGAGAACTGGAGGACGACGAAAATCGCCAGTTGCGGCACTAGCCACTGCAAAACGCGACTCGGAGCGTGCGTCTTAATCCTCGTGAACACGTGCGGGGTGGGGCGATGCGACGTAAAGATTACAGCTGCGGAATAACTTTTCACATAGGAAGCCAATATCCGCGTGATCCTTGAATGTTCTCTTAATCCGAAAGATTTTCAACACTTACAACTAAATGCTCGCCTTTGTTCGTATGCCGATTTCTGATAATTACTTATTATGCTCATTCGCAAAAAAAAAGGCAACTTGTAGTTACACTGGCCCAAAAGTGAAGGATAACATTTGCAACAGATGCTCTCATAGTGGCTGTGAGCTACCGAGGCTATTTCGTTTTCGATATCGATTTGAACTTGCGATGTACAGACTGTCAAACAAGAAATTAACGGCCGTTTTTTGGTAAGGAGCCACCGCAGCGCCATCTGTTGTAATTCGTTTAAGTCTTTATTTACTGCTCTTTTGCGCAGTATAAAGTTTGTCGGCACATTGTGCAGTTGTTGTCAGTGAATTCGTTATCTTTACAATGAGTGTAAAATTCTTGAAGCAATATAGGACAGTGTTCTTAGTTAATCATGGCAGTGAGACAATGTTATATTTACGGACGAGTCTTCTTTCTGAGCATGGTCTTCCTTATCAAAAGCATAATCAACGAAGAGTTATAGAATTCTTCAACGCACCGTAAAACATCCTGTGAAAGTGCATGTTTGGGGATGCTTCTGTAAACGTGGTTTTGGTTGCCTCTTTTATGGACACTTTAAACGCTAGGAAAATGCGCACCATCTATCAGAAATGCTTGCTGAAGTCTGCTGAATAGTTTTTTTGGTTCTGATAGAACAAATTGGATGCTGCAAGCAGACAATGACTCTAAAGGTCGCAGCAAACCGGGCAGTGCGTGGAAATAACAAAATAACGTCAATACGTTGGAATAGCCGGCAATGTCCTCATATGCTAATCCATTGAAGAAGTATGGTTGTACATAAAAATAAAGCTCAAAAGAAAGCCAGTGGACACGGCGAAGCAACTGTCATTTCAAAGTAAAAAGATATGGCAAACTTCTCCCAATAAATATGCAAAAAACCTCGTCAAAAGCATGGAAAATGGTAGGAAGTTATAAACAGTAATGGAAGTGATTATACAAATTTTTAGGTAATTACGCAATAATGGATACTATTGGTAATTGCGCTGATAATGGATGCTTCAGTAAAAGAAAACAAAATAAAACTACATACACGGAAACCTCTCTAATCGGCACAGTGGCGGGATCGGCTCCGCATCACACTTGCAAACATAGAGCTTGCGCACCATCCACTCAAGCCGACTCAGCGCAGCTGATGTAGCGAATAGCAGTACCCCTCCAACCCCACTCTTATTGTCTAGCATGCTTCGAGCCTGACGCTAGGGCCTGGCGCTTCTCCCACTGTGCGGGATCGGCTCCGCATCACACTTGCAAACATAGAGGTTGCGCACCATTCACTCAAGCCGACTCAGCGCAGCTGATGTAGCGAATAGCAGTACCCCTCCAATCGCACTCTTATTGTCTAGCATGCTTCGAGCCTGACGCTAGGGCCTGGCGCTTCTCCCACTGTGCGCCTGCAACGATCGATATTCGGCACCTAATGGGGGCTGATTTTATTTATGGAGGGTACCGTTCGGAGAGGTTGCAGTGTATTCCTTTTTTTTTATTATGGCGGTCGCTTTCTTATTGAACAGACCAAAACTGGTGTCAAACGGGGATACTACATTCGTATATCTTGAGTTAGAGGCATGATATACAGCTGCTATTGGACGTGCAATTTTTGTACAATAGCGAATTCTGTCTTAAACGCTAGCCTTCGACTTTTCGAAATATCATTTGGGTGTTTTGATAAATTAATGTGAACAAGCAGATTGATTTCTGTGAACTGAGAATATACTAATAGCCAAATTTACTCGTCCCTGATTCATCTTACCGTACCAATTTTGATGATTTTCTCATAGTATTACTACAATTGGTAATAGCACAGCAAAATCTTTTTATTTCCCTCAGACTTTCATCATCCTTCTGTATATAACTTTGCTGAGTCTTCCAGCATATAAAATAATTTTTTAAATGTTAGGTCGTGAGTTTATGCAAATGTGATTATGCGCATCTGCATTATTCCATTGGGTTGTGTGCTGACTTAAGTTGTACGGGGAGAGTAACGATGCGTCGAACGCGCAGAGTGTCCCATTGCCGACAGATAGAGACGAGGAAAACGAAGCCGTGGCCGAGAAAGGGGCGGTGTGGGGGGTGGATGAAAGACTGGCAGTGCGGAGGTGAACGCGAGGTGACGCGGTAAAGGGCCGCGCAACCTGGTGCGAGAGGAGCGAAGAGCGAGAGAGGGATTGTGAGAGGGGCTAGGAAGAGGAGATTGCTGCCGCTCGATACTACTGCGGCACAGCGAAAGTTGAGGGTAATACTACACCCACCAGCACGACACGAGACTCAGCCTGTGTGCTGTGAGCACTGTACAAGCGACACCAGCACCACATGGTGCGTCGAGCCGCCGCAGTCTCTTGTAATGTCCTTTCTGTGCTCTCTCTTTCTTTCTCTCTCTCTCTCTCTCTCTCTCTCTCTCTCTCTCTCTCTCTCTCTCTCTCTCTCTCTCTCTCTCTCTCTCTCTCTCCCTCTCTTGCTTTTTTCTTTCTCTCTCTCTCTCTCTCTCTCTCTCTCTCTCCCTCTCTTGCTTTTTTCTTTCTTTCTTTCTTTCTTTCTCTCTGTCTCTCTCTTTCCCTCTTTTGCTGTAGCTCGTACGGCTTTAGTTCATCATAGTTCCATGGGAACATTCAGGATGAATTAGTGCGGTTAGATGATTACTTCATCATACAAAAATATCATGATGCCAGGAGGCTTTAATCCTTTATAACTCAACAACGTAAATATTTGAAAATCGTTTACTTAATGGTAGGTTTTAATAAATTTAAAAAAAAACACGTATCATTTAGTTTTTAAAGAGTTTAATCGGAGGGCTTAGTTATGAAGCAATAAAGGGAGTGTGACAGACATATTACATTGTGTCGTAACATTCCTTTATGATGTATGGAATGCTTTGAAGCAATTATTTCGCTTGTTGTTATTACAAATCCACGCCACATTTTTTACACACTGTGATTGTGATATTGTTTTCGATTTTCGCAAACTTCACGCACACTGGAATCTTGAAATCTCGCGATAATGGAACTTCGAACAAATTTTGATCCAACTAACGCCATCTAGCTTTCCTGAGTTGTACTAAAAACCCATAGCACAGTTTATAGCCGTCTTGTGACATTGATTTAAAAAAGGATTAAACGTCAATATGGGATTTTGCGACGACTTCGATGGTCCGTTACCGAACTGTCGCACGGTGATATAAAGGATCAACTATAATCGTCTGTCAAATTATTTGAAGCAAGCAATTCCCTAGAACTTGCTTTTCTAAGTAAAAATACTCAAGCATTAGATACTCAAGCTTTCTATGAGTAAAAATTATTTTCGGTATCACATGTTCTGTTTCATCCAAAAATCCTTTGACTTAAGTGGACAATAAAGTACTACGAGTTTCATTAGAACCAGTCGGAACTAACCTCACCTCTTTTTCGCACCTAAAGATTTTAGTTTCTATTACGTATCCATTCCAACTGTTGAAAATGCGATCGATTGCGCGGAATTATAGTGATTTCTGAATTTTCGATACCGGAGACTGTCGATTTCATGATTCGAACTTTTTTGAACTATCGAAGCTTTTCAGGAGAATCATTAAGACTCAAATTACTGACTTTATTGAATTCAGCAAACTATTTTTATCTAAGACAATGGGCTTATCGCACAGGGTATAGTGTCACATCCGGAAGGGATCAGACACGCATTCGATCTCCTCTTTTTGCCCACGCTTAGTACAGCAAGCATGGAATGGGGTTATAGGTCAATGTTAGTAGGAACGCGATTATATATGGATTTAATATACTTGGTAAAGATTGGTAGGTTCTCAAAGAGCCAAATAATGTTTGAGGCTAATGAAGTACCTTTTGAATAGAAACAAGAAACGTTATCATTAATTTTTAACGTAATTTAAGATCATTGAACCCTCCTTCGAAAAATTACAATAGGTTTTACTTATTGGATGTTACTAGCTGAGTCGTAATACGAAATTGCGGATTGACGATCATGCGGTGGTCGCTTAGGGTTACTTTGATTTGGTGATGAAGTTGTAGTTCGTTCTGGGTTATCGTTGAGATTGTTGGCGAAGATATGTATGGTGACGATGGTTGTGCACGTTGTTTAACCGATTGTTAACTAGGTTCGACCGAGACGATTACTTCTGGAGGCGAACTGGTGATAGAGACCGATAAAGAATAACTAATGGACTGCGACTGACTGGTAGAATGCTATTAACGGATAGACTGCAGCTAACTGATCGTTTCTAATCTCCTTTGTTTTTTTTTTATTTGAGTGGTGGATGGAGAGGAAACTCATCTTTGTGAGATCCCTTTCTAGGTTGACTGAGGGAACAGGAAACATTTTCTCTGTTTTGTTATCGACCTTCTCCTCCCTGTCATCCAAGTTATCCTCTTCTGCTCTCTTACCATCGTGACATACCAGCTAACCCCTCCCGACTGTACTCCCACTGTGACGGTTACATGCGCGATGAGACCGAGCATTGAATGCGTATGCGCCTATCTACAGAAGGCTATATATATTCACGTGCAACACAATACGCATTCCTGGTGAGGCGTTCTTCATACATATATGTGCAAATATGCGCATCAACCTAAGACAAATATTTCGAATGCACATGGACGTTTGAAGTGCGAGAGAAGAAGAAATATGAAGAAGAAGAATATCTGTATGCAAATTATCGTTTGCGTGTGTGAGGGCTACCTTCCCTTCTTGAACTTGCTCTATTACTGAAATAGAAAAACATGTAAACTTCAATTTTGTTTTTCCTCTGAAGTAGTGATGGCTTCATTCGCATGAATACACAAGTTCTAAATATAAAATGGAAAAAATAAAAGTAGACTGGTGGTTCAATGCCTTAATGTTTCTTCTTTGTTCAATACCGCAGGGGTTTTTCAGCCTCTTGAACATGAAAAGTTTTCGTTTTTGTTTTATTGAAGTCCATCAACTTCTTTGTGAAACTGCATTGATATTTCTTGACATGTCCAACTTTGAAGAGTGATTTCATCCCTTAATGCCGCGTATCAATAGGTAAAAAAAAAGCATGCAAAAACGTATCCTTCAGTTTCTCAAGCCCTTTCACATATACCGGTTTCGACGAAATCGAAGGTGGATACTTACGAGGGAAGTCACTTTAATGACTTCCCTTGTAAGAAAAGCAATACTCAGTTTCCTGTTTTTCGGTTTTTGACACTCCCATAAAACAGAATGTGCTTTCGCTTTCGAAAAATGTGAGAAAAATATGCCACACTATTAACATTTAGTGGGTCAATATGTTCTGTTCAACAGGAATCTCTGACGCCCAGATCTCTCGTTTTACTGCTCCGATTTTTTATGATTTTAAATTTCTCTCGGTACTTTTTAAATCTGCAGCTAAATCCACAAGTATTCGAACCCATCAAAACATATTAGGTACATGAAAAAATTCTCGGCCTTTTTTCGACGATGTTGACATTCATTCATAAACAAAATGAGTACAGATCTAATCTTCAAAGTAATTGCCGTCATTTTGCCCGCATTCCTCCCATCTATTGGGCAATTGTCGGATCCCGGCTCGAAAGAAATATAGTGGTTTTGACTGGATGAAGCCGTCAATGCTCTGATCGACTTCCTCAAGAAATTGAAACTGAGTATCCACCAGGTGATGTCGTAGCGCCCGAAAAAGGTGAAGGCGTAAGCTCTAGAGAATACGCCGCACAAGGCAGAATCGCCCAGCCCATGTGGAGATAACTTTCAGGGTTTCTTTTGCTATGTTTGGCCGTACGTCATCCCGCAGCAAAATAATTTGCCTCGCACCACTCCTCGTAAAGAGTCTTTTTTCCTCAATAGCATAACTCAATTTCATCTGTTGCTCCTAATAACGCTTAGCAGAATTGTTTTCCCCCGGTTTGACTGTCTCATAATAAATGACATCTTTGAAATCTCACCAAATACACGACAACCATTTTTTTCCCATAGATGTTTGGACAAATCCATGACTTTCTTCTCTTAGGCTTGTCGTAGAATATTCACTTGACATCCCCAGTCACCATGTTGTGTAAAAAGTACTTTTGTTTGAATCTGGTCAGTAGGCACATTGCAATTTCACAGCGTCGACTTCATTATGTATCCTCCCGTGCTTTTTGAACGTACTGAAATAGCTGGCTGAGTCACTTCGAGGGTATGAGCAAGCTCCTTTTGTATTTGACAGGGATTTTTATTGAGTAGGTTCTCCAACTCTTCGTCCTCAACCTTTTTTGATTGTCTAGTGCGTTCTTCATCATGGATATCAAAATTTCCATCCTGGATCATTTTGAAACCATTTTTTACATGTGCTATAAGCTACAGTACTCTCTCCAAAAGCTGAACAAAGCATACCTTGCGCTTCTGCGGCACTTTTTTTTAAGTTTGAAGCCGAAGGTTGACTAATCGGACCACAATCGTACTAAGTGGTTTGCTAGCTAATAGATGGTGCTTCGAAACGCCCTACATAACGATTTTTTTTTTCAATTCAAATAAGTGTTTTAATCAATTTAATCTAGGAGTCGATAATTAATTCATACACCTAATACATTATAAGCCTGGTGAAATCGTTCTGAAAAATTCCATAAAGTTCTCGTTACAAAACCGAAACAGTAATATGAACGATTGTAGGAAAATTTCTAGAGTAATCAAGTATCAACTCGAAGACGAATACTCCGTATACATACATTAATGATTTGAGGGAATAATGGCAACGAACAAATTAGCTGAATAAATAAGGCAGTAAGTATTCTGCAAAGCGGATGAAAGAACGAGTGAGAGTAGGGTTTAAAGCTGACGAGATCAAGCACAAAACGAAACGAAAAAGGGAGAAAGGAGGTGAGTGATGAAAAGATGTGATACGCTCGTAATTGTGAATAATGGGCGCGCAAAGGGCTCGTTCCATAAAGAAACGAGCCATCTTCACTCTTACAAACTTAAAACACCTATGGATTGGACCCAATACTAGAAATCCGGTGACCGAAGAAAATTAGTAGCAACGAAACTTAATACTACTATGGTCTTTTATAATTCGTGATTGATGAAAATTGAACCATATCCTGTCGGAGATACTCTTCTCGTCGGTGTGTATTCGCATACCGATATAAAGTTTTTGCAGTGGTGGCAAAAACTTATGAGGGTATACATTATATGGGCGGCAACATTCAATATTTGATTCAACAGGCCCGTCGCGGCTGCTCCAAACTCAGTTTCTCGCATTTCCAACCGGCTGGCCACCCCCGGCCCTCCCACACCCACGCACTCACACACACAGACACACACACCACTATATTGAATCAATACGGGAAAGAGCCATTCGCGCGCGCAGTACATATGCCTGGGGAGTGGTAAAGACTTGACCTACTGTACAACCTATCCATCTCGAGTAGTTCGCTGATATATAGGCTACGGAATAATAGACGATTCATAAAAAATGTGCAATCCGACATTCCTCTACGTGGGTACTTTATTTTTTTGTATTTTTTTAAGATAACCCGAGCAAACTTGATGGATTGATCATGCAACTTGTTTGGAAATTCGATGGTAACAGTTAACACATTAACGGACGTAAATGCATTCGTGTGGGCTTATTTGTATGCAAAGAAAGAGAGTGCGTTGCGTCGTTCCCGTGTAGAAATATAAATTGGGAAAAAGCCCCTCATGTTCCTTCTCTAGATAATATCAGGCCATGGTGAAGCCTACCAGCGTGGATCAGCATTGCCATGTAACAGGTCCTGATCTGCCGTTCCCTTTTTTGGGAACTGATCAGGAACTTGCCGGGAACTGACGACAAAAGGGATCGGCAAACCGCTGCAAAATGACGAGGAAGGTGATAGTACACTGACAGGGTCCTGTATGAGAAATACACTGGCAAACGGATAGAGTAATGATCAGGTACTGGAAGGGCCTTCTGGCGATATACCCGAGAAAAATAGATAGTATCGGGTCGCACTGATACTTATTATTTCACAAAATCATTAACGGAAGTGCGAGTTATAAGCATAGCACTTCTGTAACTGATCCAACAACGGGCCGAAGTTTTATCGTTGTATGATGTTACCTTGGTGACGCGAACGCTTCGCTGGAAATCACCTGGCGGATTGTTGGCGAAATATATTCAGGTAGTATATTCTCGGCCAGAACATTTATGATAAGCATTTTTATTCTCGTAGAGTATCATTGATGAAAAAAATGTTTATAATGGTGAATAAAATTACAGCATATATATTACTTATATTCCAATCAATTGTAAATATCTTTGATGGAGTAAAAAGCAAAGAAATTTTTCAGGAAATTTTAATGTTTTGGCCGGGTATACATTACGGGAAAGTGTACTTGCTCGCAATGTATTTTGGCCAGAACATTGTCGTTTTCAAACATAGAGTGTAAGCCGTAAAAAAGCCGTAAAATTGTGTGATCTTTTCGGTCTGTTCCATGAAACTTTTTTTTCGGTCTGTTCCTCGTCTGATTCCCCCATCAGGTGAATCAGACGAGGCAAGCCCTCGTCTGATTTACCAGATTCGCCCAAGGCCCAACACAAAGTAGGGAATGCCCAGTCACATTTTTCCACGGGGTGTACCTTACGTGCTATGCTATTAATGGCGCTTCCTTCTCTTGCTGTATACGCGGAAGCTTCATTCACTTCATATGTACATATATATACATATACATGAACATATGTATTGTGTTGTTCGGAAAGTAATTTCGTTCTCTTTCATGATAATGAAAGACAGTTTTCTTATAATATATACATACAGGGTGTCCAATAGGAAGTTGCTGAAACTAATCGGCTGTCATTTCAAAACACGTACACAGAATCAGAAAAGCCAAATTGTTTTAAATAGAGGAAACTCTGCAGTTTTAAACGCACATAAATAAAACCCAGTCAAATATTTTTTATGTCAATTTATTACATCTTATAAAAATAACGAAAAAGTCCAGTGATTAATGATAGATATTTTCGAAGTGCGAACCGTTAGATTGTGTACAAAAATCAATTCTCTTTTGAAAACTGAAAAACTGTGTCCAACATATCGTTCGTAATGCCGCGAACCACTTCCTGGATGGCCGCGATCAGTTCTTCTACTGTGCTGGGGTTCTTAGCGTAACAATGATCTTTAATGTAACCCCACAAGAAAAAATCACAATGGTTCAGGTCCGGTGAGTACGGAGGCCATTCTAGTCCGCCTTGAGCAAATTTAGGGTATCCCAGACCGATTACTCGAGTCCCATATACGCGATGAATTGCTTCAAACACCTCATGAGTCCGGTGCGGCGTCGCTCCATCTTGCATGAAGTAAACATTTTCAACCAGTCCCCTCTTTTTTGCATAAGGGAAGAATTTCGTTTCCAAAAGCGGTTTGTAACTCTCTCCTGTTACCGTAGATTCCAAGAATTGCAAATAAATTCCTTTTACTGAAATCGCTGCCCATGCCGTTACTTTCTGTGGATGAAGGGACTTCGCTAGCGATATGTTGGGATTTTCCGTTCCCCAAAACCGGTAATTTTGCTTGTTTACGTACCCATTCATCCAAAAATGTGCTTCATCGGAATAAATAATCGTTTTCTCATTAAGTTCTTCGGCTTCAAACATTCCCGTAAGAGTACAAAATTCGATGCGTTTCGTCATGGCATGTTCAGTTAACAATTGATGAGTGCTTATTTTATACGGATGAAACTTTAAAAAATATTTCAAAATGTTGTGTAATGATGATTTGGTTATTTTTAATGCTTGAGCAGCTTTCCGAATCGAATCATTTGGATTTTGTTTGAAATAATTCTCAACTTCGTTGATCTTCTCTGGTGTAGTCACCGTAACAGATGGACCTGGCAACTCGTGTCTACGGTCCTGGAGTGTACCATACTCCACGAAGTTATCGATTATCCTACAAAAATTAACGTAAAATTACTTCAAGGCAGTTTAATTGAATTGAAACACAAGTTGTGTGACAGATGAATATGAATAAATATTAAATTCTTACCTTTTCGGAGTGTTTTCGCTGACAACTCTATGAGTTCCAAACTTAGTACGAAACCCTCTATACGCATTACTATAAATTTTTCCCCTCGAGAAGAAGCACTCAATAAGATATACTTTTTCTTCAGTGGTGAGCTCACTCATGTTGACGCGCGCGTACTTGCTTCAACCACGGCTGGAATAAAACTGCGGGGCCTCAGTTATGCGCCTTAGAAAAAGGGACCCCTATTGAATTCATGGAGGGAAGAGACACTTATTTAGTTTTAGCAACTTCCTATTGGACACCCTGTATTTTATGAAAATATATTTCGACCATTTTGATCCAATACCTTCTGCCATCTTCCTAGTAGTTGCATGATTCCACGCTCATAAAAATTATAATATTTGCTTATAAAAAACTGACCGAAGCAGTTTTTGTCATCCTCATCTGAACTAAATGTTTTACGGTTAATTTTTTTTTTGTAAAGACGGGAACAAGTAATCATCCGAGGGTACCAGCCAAGTTGTAACAGCTTCTGACGAGTTACCAAACTTGTGCGAGGTCTGGCATTAACATGTTGAAACACTACACCTTTTATGTTGATCACCTCTAGCCTTTTCAGTTTCATGGAAACACTCAATGTGTCCAGTTGATGGCATTGCATTGCCGAATTGTGTCTGATAAGAGCTCCAACAAAAACCGAGTCTCTGTAAATCCCCCCAAAAATGACGAGGACCCAAAGAAAATTAATCATTTTCTTGACGTTTAAGAAGCAAATCACAGCTGTTAATGCAACGGAGCGAATCTATTTCTTTAAGAACATATGGAAGCCATTTGTCGAGCATTGAACTGAAACCAAGTCGTTTAACGTGATCATAAAAGGTCGAATTCAACAAATTTAATCCCATAGCGGTTTTCCGTGTTGTTATTCAGTGGTTTGTTACAACCAATGCCTTTATTTTGTCTTCATCAACTTCAACTAGCCTTTTAGACCGTGGTGCATCTTTAATATTGAAATTGGCGGACCGAAATTTTGCGAACCAGTTTTGGCACTGGCGTTCCGTCTACACATCTACTCCATGCACGTCATATAATTTGTTTCTTGGTCGAACAGCACTCTTACCTTGTCGGTAATGAAAAAGCAGAATATGCCGAAAATGCCGCTTTTGATTTTCCATATTTGATAGAACCCAAAACAAAAACAATTGGACTGTAAAGAACTAAAATTGTTAAACCTAATAAGCTTTGAAATATCCTCTGTTGAAATATATAATGACAATACGGTTTAGAATGAAGTTGGCTGGTTATAAATACAACTACCGACTCTGTTGGGGGAAAAAAACACGAAATTCCTTTCCGAAAACCCCAATATTTATGTACTGACACCCGCTAACCTAAGCTTTCGACGCTAGACTAAATCCTAAAGTTCGACTCGAGCGTCGACGGGTGACGAAATCGCACCACAAGACCGATGAATTTTTCATACCGCCAGTGTCACTGTTCTTGGCTTTGTTTCTTCTCCCGCAGTGGCGAATATTTAAGAGAACACCAGCGCTGTATGATAAAGTGGTTACTCAACACACACACACACACACACACACACACACACACACACACACACACACACACACACACACACACTTGGCGCTGTAGTTCGCAAGGAAAAAGATCGTACGAAAGAATTTCTTCTTTCATGACTTGGAACAATATCCTTCCATGTTTCACAGTCCACCAACTCCTTCGATCTTGTCTCGCCGAAGCGTAAATGCCCCGGACAAGTGATCTCTCGAGACACACGAAAAATCCCTCGACGATCACGAGATACACGCCGTACGCTCCAACTTCGATAAATCGCTACACGATCGGAAAAAGCTCATTCCCACCCACCATTATTTTTTACTTACATCAATCGCGTGCTCATAATTAGGTGCGTGCATTATCTATAGGGGATTTTCAAGAGATGGCGTAACTAGTACTATGTCGCATCGGGTCATATTGTTACTAATTTTATGACAAAGCATCATCACGTTCCTTTAGTTTTCAGTATGTGTTATTTTGCCGAAATGTAAGAGGCATTATTCCTTTGAAAGTCCAGTGAAGTATTAACTGGCGGGAATTTCAAAATCGGCGAGCCTTTGTAACGGAAAACTAAATGTTTTTTTTTCGTTACGAGAACTACGCCAAATGGATATTATGATTATAGTAATATTACAGATAGAATATATAAATACCAGGTGTACAAGTATGAAATGCGGATTTCAGACAACAGATGGTGCACCAATGCAGTTTGTGCTATAAAGATTTGACACTGCGCCATTTTGTTGTGTCTTCAACAAGTGTCAGACGCGCACGAGTGATAAATTGGAAAAGTGTGTGCATAGTGTTGTGTTGTTGTGTTCAATATGTCGAAATTTATACCGAACAAAGAGCATTCGCGGAAAGCATTAATTTTTTGTTTTCATTTGAAGAAAACTGCTGCTGAATCATACCGATTACTTCGATAAGCTTATGGTGAACATGCTCCATCGCAAGATACGTGTGAACGATGGTTTAGGCGTTTCAAAAGTGGTGACTTCGATGTTGCACACAAGGAACATGGAAAACCGCCAAAAAGATACGAAGATGTGGAATTGCAAGCATTGTTGGACGAAGATGATTCGCAAACACAAAAACAACACGCCAGCAATGGGGTGTTAGTCAACAAGCTGTTTCCAATCGGCTACGAGAGATGGGAAAGATTCAGAAGACCGGTAGTGGGTTCCACATAAGTTGAACGGCAGGTAAATGGAAAACCTTGTACCTCGCTTGGTACAAAAGGAAGTCATTTTTGCATCGTATAGTTACAGGGGATGAAAAGTGGATTTATTTTGAAAATCCTAAGTGCAAAAAATCATGGGTAGACCCACGCTCACCGTCCACATCGACCGCAAGACCGAATCGCTTTGGCAGGAAGACGATGCTCTGTGTTTGGTGGGACCACATGGGCGTGGTCTATTATGAGCTGTTAAAACCTGGGGAAACGGTTAATACTAAACGTTACCAACAACAATTGACTGATTTGAACCGTTCGCTGCTTGAAAAAAGGCCAGAATACCGAAAGACAACAACACAAAGTAATTTTTCTTCATGACAATGCTCCATCACATACGGCAAAACCGGTTCGCGACACGTTGGAAGCACTCAGCTGGGAAGTTCTACCCCATGCGGCTTACTCACCAGACTTGGCTCCTTTCGATTACCACTTGTTTGCATCGATGGGTCACGCACTTGCTGAGCAGCGCTTTGATTCGTACGAAGATGTGAAAAAATGACTCGATGAATGGTTCGCAGCAAAAGGGGAAAATTTTTACTGGCATGGTATTCACAAATTGCCCGAAAGATGAGAAAAATGTATAACAAGCGATGGAGCATACTTTGAATAAAGCACTTTTTATCATTCTTCCTAATTTAACGTGTTTTTTTTTTAGAAAAAAAATCCGCATTTCATACTTGTACACCTGGTACATCTCTTTATCAAGTTCGAATGCTGTTAAACTATGTATGTTCCAAACACTCGCCGATTCTGAAATTCCCGCCAGTTAATGCTTCACTGGAGTGGCTCACTAGACAGAGCCCGTTAATGCGATGTTGCCACGTTTAACCTACAAATTTCGTTGTAGTCCGAAAACAAACCGTTCGAGTTCAAAATTCACCAGACCTGGCTCCTTTTTAACAGACGAAAAAAGACTTTCACGTCTTTTTTCAAATGTTATTTCGAATGAATTAGAAAAACCACTTGATTATTTAGCACGTCATTCCTAGCACTATAATCACGGTATGATTAGTTTTTAATCGGCTTAGCACTATTATTTTTGGGCCTACAGTCCTATAACTGGTGTTTACGAGGTGTCGCATGTATTGTCAAATGGATAATGGTTCAACTTGAACATTAAAAATCTCCCAAACTATGTTGTAAAACTGATTGATTTTTGGACAGTCAATGAATCCTAAATTAATCTCTAGGTCTCTGATATAAATTTCAATCACCTACCACCATTTCGATTTTAGTATCGAAACTCCTTAACTGGGATGTTTTTCTGTGAAAAACGGGACAAAAGGTGGCTCCAATTTGCGATAAACTTGCAACATCGCCTTCCATCATTGACATGATTCGTACAAGAGCTTAATGGAAAAATCAGTGTCTTTGATCATCATGTCATACACAGCGTTAATTCGGGATAATGGTCATGTGATGATGACTATGATGTCAGTTTGCGACCAGATCATCCCCTTATACGCCTCTTGACGTCGTATCTATTCGGCCAGTCATACGTCGTCTCGTCTATTCATCCGTGCGAACAGCTTAAAGATGCAATTGTCGGAAATGCAAAGGTAAAGGAAGAAGAGGAATTCGATTCGTTGAATCAATTACCAACGCGTTTTCAGTATGTGTCGCGGTAGGCAGAATGCATTCAACCCATCAGACGGCGATGAATTAGGTTTTCAACATTGAAATAGCACAGTATATTCGGTATCGTGTTTCTGACATAATTGATAACGATTGACGATTGCCTGCACACAAAAATCTTCCGTTAAGTCGTTTATTATTTTACGGCAGATTGCCATCGTTTCCATGATGAATGCACAGTTGCGGCTATGCAAGGTGGACTCATGTGCACTGGAGACTGCCAACGAATTTTGGTGCTGGCCGACTCGGTATATCCGATTCACGATTTTCACTTCCTAAAGGTCGCGCAGCGATATTTCAATATGTCCTCAAATGTAAGCAATTACTTCACTCTTAATTTCCTGCGAGTTGACTATTGGACTTACCTACATGCTGGATTGGACACATGCTACTGCAGTGAATTATTTATTTTCTATACTTTTTTTAGCCCCGTTAGCTCTGGAATAAGATTTTTTAATGTTATGAGAGTCAATGGCAGTTTTCGAGAAGGAATAACTCTATTTTTTAGACCATACTTTTTACAACGGACGTCCCAAATGATATAAATACCCCACGTAGAAATTTCGATAGGGCCCGATTCAGGACGCTTTCAGGTTACCACTGCCCTGGCAAGGCACTTATAAGGGAACTCGATAGCGCCCTGCTAGAAAGTACAATGTTCTCTCACATATGGGCCTTATCCGGTTACCTGGTCAGGCCGTTATCGGTTTATCTCACTAAGCGTTTATAATTCTGCCTGATCAGGTAATTATAATGTTGCCTGATCAGGTCATTATAATGACCTGATTAGTGCACATATATGCTTGCACGCATACACACTCTACTCAAAATATATGTATACGAGGCCTAGAACGTATTTGTCAATATATTTTTTCTTAAGGAAAGTTATGAAAAAGGTTGTAATTCGATTAATTAAAAATAGTATAGAGATCATTATAAATAATGTTCCATTTATATTTTATTTTGAAGTGTTGTTCCGAACTGCGCGGTTCCCTCCCAATCCCTAGCATTATTAATTACTGTTCCACAGCTTGCTCGAAATCTTTTGATGGAAAATAGAGGAAAATAAACGTTAGAACAATCCAAACACCTCGTAAGTTATTAGTTCGTGTTTTTCGGATATGAAATTGGTGAAAAACAATTTTCTTTAGGAATTAAAGCATTAATAACGCATTAAACGACCATATATATTTTTAGATTATACATATCTTGTTCGCACGACGATGACACATTTTCTACTATGTTTTGAGATTTCGAAATACAGCGAAATCTTCCGAAACGCATCCGAGTTGCGTAAAGTGTTTTTTTCGTCATAGTCCAAAGCACCTTTCAATAACGTAAAAACTTCAAAGATAATATGCTGCTGAATTAAAATTGCCACGTAGGATATAGGAGGTTATGTGCGTTGATGGAATGCTGAGGCAGTTATAAGGCAAGCCACAATAGGGCCTTATTTGGTCAAGCCCTAGTAGGGCCATATTAATATTGCCTGATATACGGGAGTGAAAAGGCACCCTGATCAGGCCACTGAAAGTTAGCCTTCTTACTCCCGTACTACGATTCCACTTATTCGGTGGACATCTGACACCGATCATGCATGCCTTATTACGGCACTCCAGACCGCAGCATGATCCAGCAGCCTGAATCAGTGTTCAGACTGCTGGATAAAATTTCCAGTTGGGGCATTGCATCTAAAAGAAATAACTTTTAATATTGCCCGATTTATTATTCATAAAGATAACCACACGGAAAGAAATTCTTGTGGAGTGGACTGCACACTCGCGTCGATGGCCAAAAGTGATGGCCAAAATTCTCAGAGCCAACCTCCACTTTTTGAATAGATTTTATATTTAGGCGACTTATGAAAAGACAATTCGCTTTTATTATTCTTTAGTAATTCTTCGTTTTTTCAAATATTGTCTAATGTTATCAATGTATTTTGACAATGTTTACTATACTAGTAGAGCTTATTAGAGCTT
The DNA here is from genome assembly GCA_963932345.1 of Ophion ventricosus. Lineage (NCBI taxonomy): Eukaryota > Metazoa > Arthropoda > Insecta > Hymenoptera > Ichneumonidae > Ophion > Ophion ventricosus. The sequence goes on along the minus strand of OZ010711.1, from coordinate 5,929,745 downwards.
TAGGCCTCGAGAGGTAGAAAAACGTTTTGGGATCGCAAAGGAATAGGACAACTTGCGCGAGTTTCACGTATATGTGCGTGTGCATGTGTATGCCTATTTTTCCCCCTATGGGGCTAAATCGCGAAAATTACAAAAGAAAACGAGTAATGGGTAGTGCACAGACAAAGAAACACTATTGAAAGGGCGCTCGGGCTGATGATGTAGCGTACTAAGGGGCCAAACAAATGGACTTGAATGACGAGGGGTCGGCAAGGGGTCGATTCCAAAAGATTGTTATGTACCCCAAACAGGCGGTACAAATACGTACCGACTGCTGGCAATGAAAAGGTCGAAAAACCCACATTGGCCAACGTGATAAATCGGGTGGATTGTTCCATTTCTCTTCTCAACACTTGATCAATGCGATGTTAGGGTTCACGTGCGGGAAGGGTGCAATAGGGGGATTGGCGTCGATTCCAAAAACATCAAGCTTGAACACCGCGTGAAAATGCGGGATGGGTTCTTTTAACACAAATAATTACGTATAAGGCGGTATATTGAGCGTGGCCCACGAGCATACGTATAAAGGCAAAAGGTTTGACAAAGTATCGCCACCATTTCGATTCTTGAATAGCTTATGCGTTCATCCTGTAAATGATGTATATTGCTCCATGTAGCGAGTCTGACGATTTGTCGATCGTGGATACGGGATCGTGATGGGCATTCGTAAAACTTGGCGGATCTATATTATACATATATATGGCCGCAACCAAACACGCTACGTTTGAAACACTATCGCCCTTGCTTTTTACGATGCGATGCTATTCTATCTCTCGTCCCTCCACTTGTCACGAGACAGCAGTTCGGTGAAAGAATTTTTTATTCGACACGCACGCGATACGCATATAGTATTATATGGTTGCCTTTTATTTTAGATCGTAACGCTATATGCACGTTGCTACATACAAATAGCGGAAAAATACAAGTCCGCATGATTAGCTGGAAGGAAATTATTCGTTTATATGCTTGGGTGGTCGGCATTTCACCCTACCTTAACTGTTTTTTGTCCAACCGCTTCACATATTGGAGTACCTGGGTCCAGACTCTCATTTTCACCATATCTACGTCTCAAATGCACATACCTTGGTTTTTTTTTTTGCGATCAATTAAAATGGATTACGGAACAGGCCCATATTTACAAAAGGATGACAGCATTAGGTAGCTCCGAGTTATACGAGTTTAAAAAAGAAAGTGCAAAAATGCGAGAAAAATATGAACCCGATTTTGCACTTTGCACTAGGGTCCTAGAGTTCCCATCATTTGAGGCCAGGGCTTAAGGTTAACTATTGAAATGAGAAAAGCTGCCAGGAAGAAGTAGATGCAAGTTTTATACAATGTTGAGGTTGCCTTCGTTACTCCACCTCACGTTAAAGCGTATGTAAGAATAACGATTCCCGGAATCCCAAACGAGAACCCAAACAAACCCAAACAAACCCTTGATCGTTGTGGATCGAAAAACGCTCGTGTAGCGGAATTTTCGGACGCTGGAGGCCCGGAGGCGACCCTTCGATTTATTTTTCGTTGATCCTTCAAGAAACGTTAGTCAGTTTCGATTGGTAACGCGCCGCTGCATTTTCCTCAGCCATCGTGGGAAGGGTTACACGTGGGAAATGAACCAATTAATTATGGGCGCTAACTTCTTCTTCCACACGACCCGTGTACTTTGCATCCTTACACGAAACACGAAACTTGCCATTTGTCACTGGTATTAAACCCTCACAGAATATGATATTTCTCTCTATAATTAGGAATCTGAGACAGGCGCAACCCGCGACTTTATTTTAACTATTGCATAATTTGTGCATGAATAACACGTTCTCAAATTCCACAAACGTTTCATCCAAAGGCCTCCATTTCTCAGATGGAAACTCCCGACCTTTTCTTACTTTATCCTCAGCAAATATACATATCCCCATAAAGGGCGTCTCAAAATGACCTGGCTTTAATTTATTAAGGAAACGTATTATTTATTTGAAAAGTACGAATATTTTTATTTTAATATAAAGTACAAACATGGGGGTTATGTGTGGAACACAATATCCGATAAGTAGTCGCCTCGTCCCTGTTTGCAAAAGTTCACTCTTTTGACGAAATTTTTAATAACATTTTGGCATAATTGCGGAATAATTTCATTAATGATGCATCCATTTGCTTCCTTCATCTCCGGAATAGTCTGTGGATCATAGGCGTACACTTTTGCTTTCAGAAAATCGCAAAGAAAGAAATCCAATCGGACAATCCCGGTGGTCAATTCACATCGCTGCGGCGCGAGATAACACAACCATGAAACTTCTAGGCGTTGCTCGATCGTATAATTCTTCATGACTAAACCTCAATACTTCGTGATGCCAGTTGTCAAGGATTAGTACTCCATGTTCGCCACAAAAAAAATGGCGCGCAATTTAAAATGTCAGGTCATTTTGAGACATCCTTTATATACCGGACTGGACAAAAAAAAGTATGCGCCGGTGTAATTTCAATATTTGTGCTAATGTGTATATGAATATGATGAATAAAATAGGCATTGAGCAGTCTAAAGGAAAGGTAACTAGTCTGCTTCTATGTTTTCACCGAAATAATGTCGAAAATAATATTTCAGAACCGTCTAAGATAGATTGAAACCCGTTAAGTACCAATTTTAGGTTGGACCAGGGGTACGACACTGCTGGCATACCGTGTCCGCCTTATTGTCCCTCTCCACGAGGGGCGCTAGTAGTCACCTGCGTTCCCCCCACTGCGGTCGCACAGCGTCTGCATTCATTCGACGCATACGACGCGTTTGGATGATTAATTATGAAGACAGAATTCCAGAGTAGATTTTTACAAGGGAAAGGATAGGATATTCACACATATCAAAGTATTATTATATTATAAAAACACTTATTGAATGTAAATAAATAAAAATTATTTCATTTAAAATAACTTTATCATTACGTCAAACAATGCTTGAATAAATTTGTCTTATCCAGATTACTTTTTTTTGCTGAGCGTTGAGACGTGCAGAATATTGCTGGATTTCCATAATTACGTAATACTGAATTACATGTACGAGAACATTATCAGCGTGTTCCTTACACGGGAGAGAAAGTCTTTCGTACTGATATACATCGTCCAATATAGAATCGAAATCACGTGCCGTAATGCGATGAGCCACATAAAGCTCTTCCAAAAAAATTACAAACCGGTACCAGTGTTCGCTTGGATGCACCAATGGGCCGTTTAACAGAAAAACATTGACACATGCTTTGGGATGAGTGACGTTACTTTCTGATGTTAATAAAGATACTTTGCATATGAGGCATGTGGATGTATAAAATGTTTTTTATTTAATCACTTCGATAACGAAACACCTCGGCCAAAAATGTTTTCTATGTGATCACTTTCATGACGGAACAACACGCTACTCTTTTTTTACACGAAACCTGCAGAGAATATACTATTGTACAATAATTTGACGCTTTTAAACCAACAATCTAGATCGAGAAAACAAAAAAATGTCCAGGTTGCGGAAATTAGAAATGATGCGACAAGGCGTTTTGCGGAGTGGAGGGAGTTGGGGTAATGCGGGTGACTGCTAGCGCCGCACGGTGGGCTGCTGTGCGCGGTGACAATAGCGGGTACATCGTACTGTTAAGGCAGTACTAGCGGATTGACTAGTCAACAGAATATCTATCAATTTTCGAATCTGAAAAGTGCAAAATATAATTTAGGTACAATAATAAATATGATATGGAAAATAATTATTTGAGAAGTGTATGTGATAACTGTGTGCATTATATTATGAAAAGTAAAGTATTAAAATAGCAATCAGATTTGACTTGAGTTGTCTCACCGTCCGCTATTTCATAATTCTGGCAATATTCGTGGCAACGCTGTCCTCAGCCGCTTCCGATCAATGTCAAAAGTTTGTTTATGCCGTCCGTGTGTGTAAGCATCTGTGTAGTGTGTGTGCAATGTGCGTATGTAACTTCGGTCTTACATACAATATGGAGTACAACAAACGCCCGCGAAGATAAAAAAGAATGATAAAAACTTCATTATATAATATTCAATCCATAATTATTTATCATTAATGAGCAAATTTCTCGCGTAAAGAATCTACAACTTTTGTCGTTGCATTCAAATTGACCGGCTCGATTCGGCCTCCCGGATACGAACACAGCTGACGGCATGCGGTTTTGCCAAATCTACGCCATCTCTCCCGCCATGACAGACACGGCTAGCGAACGCAAAAATTAGTCGATTCAATCGATAATATCTGCTCGAAATATCCCGTAACCTATATTTTGTATGCAACATACGTAACCGCGACAGTTTTCTTGTTATTTATCGCTTTTTGCATAGCTCATATCTATTCGCGAACTACTATTATTTTCGTCTCAAAGCTAGATCCGCACGGATTCCCCATATGGTATGAGTTAAATGCATTGATTTCGTGAATTAATTACTATTGTATCTAGCCGGTAAGGCATGCTGAGTTTTCGCGGACGTCATTCTGTATGTCTATACTACAGCATACAAAAAAATCAATTTTTTTCCTAATAAGGAGGTTCGTGCACATACTACCTTAAGAGAATCTATACTATTGTCAGGGGGCTGCGTTGGACAAAAAAAAAGTATGCACCGTAGTGTTTACTTGTTTTCATAGGTAACTACGACCCGATTTCTGCTCAAGGTTCCTTGAAAAAACAAGTGTAATGTAAACACATAGATTCGGTCTTTTTTTTGCCAGTAATCGTTGTTCTGCAAAAGTGAACGGTATCAAAAAGCGCGCAATGCTGAAAATTTCTATTCAAGTCAGGAAACTCGTTGTTAGAGATCAGTAAAATAGTCCAGCTGATAGGGAAATCGGAAACGATCTCCCTAATACAGAAATCGAAAGAAAAACCCAAGCTTGGCGTAGTCACGAATAAGGATGCATGAAGAAGAAGAAGAAAGACGAATTTGTTAGATGGTCCTAGAATTATCAGGAAAACAAAAAACTATTCGATGATCACTAGCCGTGTCATTTTAAAAAATACAGGAGTGAACATTACTGATCGTACAGTGCGTAGAAGATCATGAGAACGGGAATAAAAAATAATTTTTTGATTCGGAAGGGACATAAAATCAAGTGCCTAGAATTCGCAAACAAAATACATTGATAAACCCGTCGAATTTTGGACAAAAAGTTATCTGGAGTGATGAAAGCAAATTTGATCTCTTCGGTCATAAGCAGCGACCAGGCCTATGGTTGAAGCCCAGAGAACAGTTTCTTGAAATTCAATTCGGAGAAGGCAGCGTATTAGTTTGGGGCTGTTTTGCGTAGTCAGGAATGAGAAATTTAGTTGAAATCCACGATACGATGACAGCTGAAATTTATATTAATATTGTGAATGAAAATTTTGAGGAATCTCTGCCGAAGATCGGTCTACAGGTTGGCTTCATATTCCAATAAGACAATGACCCGAAGCACGTGGCTTGCAAGACTGTGGCTTCTTTCCATTCGTTGCAGATTACATTTTTAGGCAGGCCAGCGCAATCGCCAGATTCCAATTCTATAGAAAATCTGTGGTCGATTTTGGACCGAAAAGTTAACGAGGGCGAAGTGACGAATAAAACTAAACTTTTTGAGGCTTATTGCAAAGCGTGGAATGATATAAATAAGCAAGCAGCATATCCATAACCTTGTGGAAAGTATGCCTTGACGTTTACAAGCTCCCACTCAAGTAAATGGTGGTCACACAAAGTATTATGTAAGAATACGATAGTATAATTACTCTTTTTGTTGCGGGCGTACTTTTTTTTGTCCATTACTGTATGCATACATATGCGTAGATGTATGTGTGTGCGTATGTCTACACATATCTTTATTTATGTGGTATATCTATACGAGTAATGCATCCTTTCACATCGGCCGGACGAAAGCTCGCCACTACTTAGAAAACTGCTGTAACTTCGAGAGAGTATGAGATCGATGGGAGTATACATTTTTGTTTCCACCGATTTCGAACCTTCATGGCTGCTAAATGTAGATAACAAACGTTTAGAAAATATTGTGTAGGGGAAAAAGAACTCGAACGTCGAAGTTCAGTGTTTCTTTTCGAGTATTTGTCGCTGATCGGTGTGTAGTGTTTCTAGTTCCGAAGCGAAAAGTAACCCTGTAAATGCGAAAAACAATTAGTCAGATAAGGGGGGTTGTGTCCCATCCTCTCCCTCTTTCTCTAGCACGTAGACTAGGCGCTGCTACTCTCTCAAACCCGACGAAGTTACCGAAACGACCTACCCAGGATTTACAGCTAGATGGAATATTCGACTGTCAATACCAGAAGGAGAACTCCTGCCCTCGAGCAGTAAACTCTACCCCCGCACATTTCGCACACCCGATTCTCCATTTTGTGTATATATGTATCGTTCGCATTTCCAGTGCTTCCCCCTATCTTCCTCTTCCGCATTCTCACTTTCTATCTTCCTATCTTTCATACTCTTTCTCTCGTTTTCTCGCCAGCAATGAACGCCGAGACACCTATTGGATTAAGCGTTCGGCGTTACCACCACCCTTCGTGAAACTTCCTTCCCATCCGCCAAACTTCCGTGTGGAACAACGACCCCCCCCCCCCCCCCCCCCCCCCCTCAAGTGATAGCTACTTCCAAGAAGACTAGATACCAAGACAATGAACTCGGGTAGTGCAGGTCGGCCCGCATACGGCGGGATAAAGTGGGCGCTGCCAAAGGACATGTACCTGCGCAATGTGGTACTACGCACTCAAATAATCCGAATGTCCCCCCGACCTAAGTCGTCACATGAAACAATATTAACATAACCTCAGAAAATTCTCAAAACAATTAAGTTTTTGTCCAAATAGCGACAGTTTTCTTGGTTATCGCTGGATTTTGCAAGTTGCACAATGCCTAGAACTTGTCGTATTTCTAACTGTTACGATAAATCCAATAGTATCCCTCACGTCGAAGTTACGTGTATGCATGACACGCGCGACGCAGAGCTAGAAACAGAATGAATGTAGAGATGCGCAGTGCCGCATTGCGCAGGTACAGGGTCGGTAGCAGCGACATCGCAGTTTGCTGCCATTTATTTGCCTATCTCAAACTACAGGCTTGGATAGGAGTTTGGACTCCTGGTTCTAGTCTTCTTGGCTACTTCTATCCGTTTCCCTACATATACGAGCATACACAGACAGCCCCAGAGTAAGAGAGAGGTAGTGCTCCTACACGAGACACTCTCGCACACGTATACGTATAATATTTGCGAAACATAACATGTTCCGTGCGTATGTTTTCGAGTCAACGCTCTGCATTCTCTCATTCGAATGTGACGCAGATCATGTAAATACAATCTGCACTCGTGGCTCACCTCACTTCACGAAATTTAAACTTAAGGCCACGCTGCAAAATTTCGACGCGGTTAAGACGGTATTGCAGAACTCGTAGTTTTTGCCTACGAGCCGCTGCAAACTACCGTCAGATGTCGCAGCTACCGCCTGCCACTCACACTACAGCAAAGATGGAGGCCCAATAGGCGACGGTTGATGTAAGTCCGTGTGTTATGTGTAGAAATGTGCGCACATTCACCTTGCGGGATCGCTGCTAGTGAAAAAAGTCCTAGTTTTATGTCAAAAACTTAAAATACCAATTCCTCCGTAATTTTTCCATAAGATCAGTTGTAACAACGCTCACAATATGTACTCTTTCACTGTTGAGAGCCTAACGGTTTTGAAATGTCCATGAATTCAGTGAGTCAGTTAGTAATCGACCATTCTATGGTAACTATAATCTGTAATGTTTTTTTTTTCTTAAAAATTTGAAAAATTGTCGACCGTCAGGCTCTTTTTGCAACAATATCGCCTGTATGCAGTGAATTTCATTTCAATTGATCGCATCGTTTGGTCGAAATTAGGGTTCAAAATTTCGAAGTGATCGGAACATATACATGGCCTTAAGACTGCACAGAGCTTCTCATTCTTTTTTTAAAGGGTGTGAATTAATTTATAGTTGGGCCAACTTTTTTTGTCAAGACAAATTATGATAGAGTTAACTAATTATTTTTATGATGATCACCATTTCCTTTCAAACTATGATATCTTGCGAATTTTCGAATGATATCTTGCGAAAAATATCTTCAATTCAAAAACTATAAAAACTTCTAAAAGAAGAACGAACAGCACAGCGCCGTCTTGAGGTGATTATTTTTTTAATGTGGTAACCGTTTGTTACATTGTATAATATGCTTAAAAATAGCGCAAAACTGCAAATGGATCGGTTGTTTCGTTTGTTTACCAGCTACAATTGAAAATAAGACACTTCCTGGGGCGGTCGCAGTATTCTCATACTGCAAAGCAACGTAAAAATTTTCTTCAATAGGATTGACATTTTGGGAAAAGGAAGCGTCTCGCTTTGTTCTCTTCTTAACAAAGCGGTAAAAAAATATTGCTTTCTTGCGTAATATCAGTGATCAGGTGAAAATGGGAAATAGATTTTCAGCTCTCTCTCGCACTCATACGCGAAGTTTTTGAATGGTGCATTGCCAACAGTCGATACGTTTCCGGGTGCAAAACATGCATTCATCGAAAGAGTAATGCATCAATTTGCATGCAAGCAAAGCTATTTATACGAACAACGTTTGTTTTGTATGCAAATCCAAATAAAATTCCCATTCGATTACTTCCGGCTCCAACATTTTTTAGCTCCACGGCAACTGAAGGAAGATTATTTCTCTGAGATTCTGCTTTCATACAATTCTTACATATCGGAAATGTTTGTATGTATACACATAGAATGGTGGTTGCTAGTTCTAGGCATTGGAAAGATATCATGAAGGTATTGTATTTTTATTTCGTTCTCGATGTCCAGGGAGTTGGATTTTGCAGAACCATCTGTTTCTATCTGATTCAAGTTCTCTTCTTCCTTTTCTCTCTCTCTCTCTCTCTCTCTCTCTCTTCGTCCCTCTCATGCCTTCTCTGTTCTATCTGGCATCAAAATACTTTCTGTAAACGAAGCCAGTCGATTGTATCCGACATGTGGCATTTGACGAGTGAGAGTGATCTCATCCAGTAACATGAAATCGACAAACGCCCGTTCGGCCGTTCGCTTAATCGATTTTCCATCTCTCCCTCTTTCGCTCTCCCTTCTGATTCCACAAATTCTGCCATTGGTGACGAAGCCAGAGCTTTAGTTCGGTCCAACATATTTCTACTAATATATATGTATATACATGTACACTTGGAACAAACACATGTACCAACAATATACATGTGTGTGCGTGCGCGCGTATGTATACTATTTATGCGTTCTGCACGGGTATTCAATTCAACCGTTGAAAAGTAAACATGTTCCAGGTAACTAATGACAGTTACTGCTATCGCAAACAAACAGAGCTATGCAAACACACAAAAACACAAAAATTGCCACAAAAAACCTAGTCTACATGAATTTATGAAAATCATTATCATATATTTGTTTTATCTTTATTTTTTTTTGTTTCCAGTAGATTTCCAGTCGAGAAAATAGGATTGTAAGCAATCATACAAAAACTGACGAGGGAAAAACTTTGATCATTAATAAGAGTAGCAAGTGTGGGAAAATTCTTTCCTTGCCTTTCTTTATGCGTCGACGGAACTCAGTAAAATGTCGGGTTGCACGACTCTTTAGTGGGTCATAAACGCCAGGGCTGTTTTTCCCGTAGCTAAGGGATGAGACAAGGGATAAAGACCCAAGGGTCCTAGGCCATGCACCTCGGGATGGACAACGAAGGGCTATTCTGTCTTCAGACTTCGAAGCGACCAGTTGCAAACACCATCCTAAAGACTTTTTTATACCTGCTAAATCTATCAATTGACTAATGTATCGTAAACTTCTGACTACCCGGGAGGATCGTACGAATTCAGGACATATATGACGCGCTGCGAAATTTTGACACGATCACGACGGTAGAATGCGTAGTTTTTGGCGACGAGCCCAGCAAACTATCGTCAAATGTCGCAGTAACCATCTGTTACTCACACTACAGCAAAGAGCAGAAACCCAATAGACAACGGTTGCTGCAAGTCCGTGTGTGATGCATGCGCACTGCGAACTCTTTCATCAGCACAGTGGCGGGATATTCGGCACCTAGTGTGGGTTGATTTCATTTATGAAGGTGATGTTCGGAGAGATTGCAGTGTGGACCACTAGACTTTTCAGGTAGACAGTCGATTTTTCAGGATTGTCGATAACATTGAAGCTTCGTTGGTGCAATTTTGCTAATTTCATCTAAAAAAAAACTCTAAACCATCATTTCTCCGTCATTCTTCCATAAAACCAGTTGAAACAACGCTCAAAATGTGTTTTTTCATTGTCGAGAGCCTAACGGTCTTGACATGTGATGGAATCGGTGCATCTGTTAGTAATTCACAATTCATCCTATGGTAACTACAATCTGTGAAGTTCATTTAAAAATTTGGGAAAATGTAGATTGTCAGGCTCTTTCCTAAAATCCTATGATTCCAGCTTCCACAATTTTTCCTACAGAATAAATTATCACACACTTTCTAGTAATCATATTGTCGTCTATTACTTTCATGATAGAGAATAAAAGATTTTAATTAGGTACAATTTTCATAATCGGCAGATTTGAGGTTGTGGCTTGATTCGTACTGTCGTGACTGTTGCAATTTCTCAGAGTCGGATGTATAGAAAATTTCGTAGCATTTCGAATTATACACCAGACCAACATGTAATACGAATGTATAACACAACTGGCCATTGGCATAGGGCCAGTTCAATCTCGTTGATTTGTGATAGTACGCAGGGATTCACACACTTGGACACACGCGCGGACACACAAACTTCCAGCACTCTTCATTGGTTGTATCGTGCTTTATAAGAGTTGATGCGTGCTGATTGCGTATATGAGAATATACTACTGTAAGTCACGTTGAATGGGTCACGCGACGCGATTATCCAATTAAGCTTGTATTTGAAACAACGAATAGCTTCTCTGGAACGTCAATCCACAGTTTGCTGCCAACTTGCACATCCGCCCTTTTTTACGCGATTCAGGAATAGCGGAATCTTACAAATCCCGACATTGATCTAACAAACAAAAAAGCTACGAAACACAACGACAATCACGCTTCTGGCGGCAGAACACAATCAACATGGTATCAAAAAGCTTATTCACAAAACAACATTATTATTATTATTATAGTATTATTGCGAAAATTGATTCTAAATTACGCGAATAAATATTTAAATTCTTTTAGGCGGATCTCACGGTTTTATGGTCACAACGTATTCTTTTTGACGGTCATCGAACCTGTTAGATATATATATATATACAGGGTGGACCACGCAACGTGTGCACCTCTTTTACGACCAAAATATGCGTTGCACAAAAAAATGTTTTATACAAAAGTTACATGGTTTATAGGGCTACACTATGTGGTGCATTTATTTTTTTTATAGGTGGAGGCACTTCGAAGATTTGAAGGTCAACTTTATTTTTTCAAATGGAATGCTATTTTTTTTATAGCCCAATATGATAGAGTATCGAATTCTGAGTAAAAAAGTATAGACCTTTATTAGCCCTAGAGTTAATAGCTAACCAGTAATTTCACTTTATTACTTTAAAATTTTCTTCACGTAATATCAAGTTGGAGATTCAAATCTACTACAAATTTCTGAATGGCAGTATTTACATCACAGTGTTTATCAATATGAACACATTTACCACATCACACACACTTATCATGATTCACAATCTTCTCAATGATTGTAATCCAGTATTAAAGTATCCTTCGGTGATTGTATCTATGATTGTATCTTCGGTGATTGAAGTGGCAATTTTTCTTACGCTACGTTTGTTAACATTAAAACTTCCATTTTCTCGAAGCGATTTACACATTCTCTCAAATATGGTTCGAGATGGTTGAATCCGTTCAGGATATCTTTCGGCATACGTAGCTTCAGCTGTTATTGCATTTCTATGACACTCACCATACACTAAAAGCATATCAAGTTTTTCACTATTAGAAGAATTCATTTTCACTTTTATCTTTCTGATAATAATCACGCACAATCACCGAAGGATACTTTAATACTGGATTACAATCATTGAGAAGATTGTGAATCATGATAGGTGTCTGTGATCTGGTAAATGTGTTCATATTGATGAACACTGTGATGTAATCACTGCCATTCAGAAATTTGTAGTAGATTTGAATCTCCAACTTGATATTACGTGAAGAAAATTTTAAAGTAATAAAGTGAAATTACTCGTTAGCGATTAACTCTAGGGCTAATAAAGATCTATACTTTTTTACTCAGAATTCGACACTCTATCATATTACGCTATAAAAAAGGTAGCATTCCATTTGAAAAAATAAAGTTGACCTTCAAATCTTTGAAGTGCCTCCACCTATACAAAAACTAAATGCACCACATAGTGTAGCCTTATAAACCATGTAACTTTTGTATAAAACATTTTTTTGTGCAACGCATATTTTGGTCGTAAAAGAGGTGCACACGTTGCGTGGTCCACCCTGTATATATATATATACATTAAAGTACTCGGACAAATATTTGACAGTCAGTGCATAATAAAACGACGATTCATTTATCGGAGCTCCAATAAAAATAATCCTTTAAATTGTATTACTTTTGTATTACAGGGTGGACCATTTAACGTGACCACCCCAAATATCTCCGTTGCCTTTGGAGTGACGAAAAAAATGTCAGGAGGTAATTTAATTGATTTCGAAGGGCTGATACAGTGGTGAAAAATTCATTTTTGTCAAGGTCATAGTTTTTGCGTTCTCAAGGTCATCAATGGTTTTTAAAATGGGAACATGTTTTTTTTTTAATTAAGACGTTGTCGCTAATATGCAGACGAATCCAACGACCTATGATATCATGACCCTGAAATGATTTTTCACCGAAATACACGTGTAAAAATGAGAAATCGTGATGGTATTGATAGTAAGAATATCCGAATAATGTAAATGAAGTTTTTGTGCAGAAAATGTATTGTAACAAATATTCGAAGTGATGACCATTAACCTCGACACATTTTTGAAGACGTCGGACGAATGATTCTCTTGACCTTCGAATAGTTTCTGGTGTGATAGCGGCGCAGGTTATGCAACGGATACAATAATGTCAGTAGTCGGAGATGTTTCTGATGTTTGTAAATACTGGTAGCGTAACTTAGTCAAACTGTAGTAGAGTGAAGGATGTTTACCATCTACCAATATTAAAATCAGTAGACAAGTGTATCCATCCAAAGTAACATGTAATAACCGTATCGAATTTGGCATTGTACGGTCAAGCAGAGTGATTGTACAGTCAAGCATGATGCTCCAATGACGCTGGCGAACATGCGAGAACGAATTACAAGAGCCTGCGCTACCATCACACCAGAAACTATTCGAAGATCAAGAGAATCATTCATCCGACGTCTTCAAAAATGTGTCGATGTTAATGGCCATCACTTCGAGCATTTGTTACAATACATTTTCTGCACAAAAAATTCAATTACTTTATTCGGATATTCTTATTGTCAATACCATCGCAATTTCCCGTTTTTACACGTGTATTTTGATGAAAAATCATTTCAAGGTCATGATATCATAGGTCGTTGGATTCGTCTGAATATCAGCTACAACGTCTTAATAAAAAAAAAAAACATGTTCCCATTTAAAAAACCATTGATGACCTTGGGAACGCAAAAACGATGACCTTGACAAAAATGAATTTGTCACCACTGTATCAGCCCTTCCAAATCAATCAAATTACCTCCTGACATTTTTTTCGTCACTCTAAAGGCAACTTCGATATTTGGGGTGGTCACGTTAAATGGCCCACCCTGCATATTATGACGTCCGCCTTGCCACTTCACTGCCTCGGGGAAGGACGACGGCGAAGGGGGAAGCCAACAAGAAGCGAGAACGGATGAAAGAAAATTAACAAGTCATATATTTCATGGTGGTCGTGCGCGAGTGACACAATAAGTTAGCGCGTCATGCAAGAGGCCCAACTCGCACTTCGAGAACAATATGCTAAAGGAAAGACAATTCAACAATATGTAGTAAAGTTTTATCACTTAGTGTATTTTATTGGGATGAGGTCCAATAAACTCTAATAACGATTATAAGTACTTATCAATATAAGTGATAAGTACTTATGATCATTTTAAAATAAGTACTTATAAGAAACGTCGATAATCGATATCCGGTTAGAGCATGTGTTCTCCTCAAAAACCCAGCATGGACTGCCAGAAGCCCGAACCGCTTGCGGAGGCTTCCGCTTGTTCTCCGTGCGCCCCCTACCATAACCATTCCCAAAATGTGCCAGAAGACCTTACCAGAAGACCCTGCCAGGAGACCCCACCGGACCAAGCCTGAAAATGTTTACTTTAAATAGCTCGATCTGTTTGGCGCCAGCTCTTTCAAGCAGTTTTTCAAAGATGATCATCAGCACAAATGGGGTCTGGGGGGGCCTATTACTGTAGTCGGGTGAATACTCTCACATTTCGCACTTTCGCTTCACGTGAAGTTTGTCTCCCTATTAGCGATCAGTCGATTGAAAAATTGAGATCACTATTAACATTCGGCTCGTGATCTCACATTTTTACGACCCCGTAGAAGGGATATACTAGCACGCCAATCGAGCCCAGCCCAAAGAAAGCACGTTTGCATCAGCGAAGACATAATCTCTTTACTCGGATAAAAAGCAAGTTAAACCTTCGTGGTCACCCTGGGTAGAATCGACCCGTCGATCAATTTTTGGCATAAATATATAATAGTTCCCGGTTTCAAATGGGACTGTATTCACCATCTTACCTGAAGTTTGAAATATCCTCATACCATAAAATGTACCCTCTTCACATGTCGCGATAAATAATTTTTTTTGGAACGCGCACTATGCTACTGTTTTTTTCCCAAAAGTAGCATGTCTAAGGAGTATCACGTCCAAATTTCAGGTAAAAATGTTGAAAATTCACGGAACTATGATTTTTTTAGCGAAAAAGTGTCTTTTTGCGTTTTCACCTCTTTATAAATTTTTTTTAACATGACGCCATTTTGTTTCTTATAAATAAATTTTTCGCACATCATCTAGAAAGTTCGAAGCATGTTCTGTAATTTTTCGAACCACTTCGGATGGATAGTTTGATCACAATACTTTTTTGAAAACTGACTGGGTAGAATTGACCCAAGTGTGACTACCGCGATTGAACTTGGATGCGTGACCACGAAGGGTTAAAATAGAATAGAAGTTCGCAAGATGAACATTACAGCAAAACAAAAAAATGTTATTAGGTTTTATGAAATACCACGAAATAAAAAATACTGGTAAGTTTTGTATCATATTTATTAATATGATACAAAACTTACCACTGTGTACAACACAGTGGTAGAATTATTGTTTATATATATAAAACAGTTCCGTGAATAACTGACTGAATAATATATAAAAAAACGCACGACGTAAACCGCTGAAGATAAGAACATGAAATTTGGAAGATATGTTCCTTAGAAGGTATAGAGGTGCACTATGAACGTTTATTTTTTAAATGAACTCTCAAGAGGAGTAAAATGGGGTGTAAAAGTTTGTATTTCTTGAGTGTATCAATTTGAAACTTAGAAGATATGCTCCTTAGAAGGTGTAGAGGTGCTCTAGGAATGGTTTTTTTTTGCAAATCGACTCTTGAGAGGATGAAATGGGGTGTAAAAGTTTGTATGGAAAATTGTATTTCTTGCGTATATCAACTTGAAATTGGGTATGAATATCCTTTAAAACAAATAATAAAACGCATATTCTAGGATTTCAAAAAAACAACCTCTAATAAGGGGTGCAACTGTTAATAAAGTTTCTATGGACCTCATTCCACGTGGCTGAAGCCGCGGGCGGAAGCTACTAATTTATATACTTAAAAATTCTAAATGTCTGATATAAACTGCTTTAAGGCATGTAAAAAAATCCGAAGAATCCATAACGATAATAAAATCGGGGCCACTTAATGTTGAAAGAAAATATTAGTGATAAAGTTTAGAAAAATGCGGCTAGCAGAAGAATTTTCGTAACCGCAACTTTTCAAAGAACATGTAAAAATGTCTAAATCTACAAAATGTATGCGAAATTTTTCATTCTGGTTCATCGTTTGGTGTAATGATTTATTATGACTTATTTTTATTAAGCGCCACTGTAATCTATTAATGATTCAAAAGGGCCCTGCTTACGTGCCCACACAATACGGCCCTCTGCAAACGGAATACCTTAACAAAACTAAATGTTTGAGTTCAAAAGCATTATATTAACTCCGCGGCATCTTTCAAACACCGTCAAGTTGTTCAACAAGCAACATTTTTTTACGCAATCTTCGATTCGGACGACTTACAATTATGATAATTGATGTACCCAAGGTCGAATTACGGTCTGTGGTGCCCCTCGGCAAATCTCAACAGTAGGCAATTTCTTCCTTTCGTTATTAACTAAACACATATTCTTCCAATTTTTTTCAAATCGCTAAATAAGAATTCTAAAGAATGTTTGCGTGATTTTCGTAGCTCAAATCTGCTAATGGAAATTCGGGAAATAAATAAAAAATCGTTTTTGTTGCATTACAATGATGCAAACTTCAATGCCATAGAAAAACAGACTTCGGAAAAAAAGATCGGACAAAGTGCCGTCCCACGAATCGTGCCGTCCTAGTCTATAGCCTAGGGTTAGCCTAGCTGGTAACGCGTCACTCGATGTACCCAAAATCGTTGATAAACCTGAAGCTGATGGCGTTATTTGATGATTTGCTTTCAGATCGGGATCGTGTTCGAGCGGAAGAGTGTTGATGTTTATGTACTTGTGTACCATAGTAGGAAGAACTACATCGGCGAACTTGGTCGGTTCTGTCGGGGCTGGCGGTTCTTTTGCAAATTCGTCACAGTCATCGCCGTCGACTTACAGACCCGCATCAACCACGCAAATGATATATCAAAGATTCGCCATACAACCGCAGGATCAGACTGCTGTTATCGGTAGCAGAGTCACGCTGCCCTGTCGTGTTCTCGATCAAAAAGGACCGATTCAGTGGACCAAAGACGACTTCGGCCTTGGAGCTGTAAGAAACCTGACTGGATACGAGCGCTATGCAATGATAGGAAGCGACGAGGAAGGTAAGTGGTTTGATGGTGCGAGATATCGAAGACGTGATACGACCTTGTGCTTCTATTTTTCACAACTCTACTGCTCTTTCACTGTCTCTGATTCCCTGCCACCTCCCAATATCTCCCATCTCCTACCTTTCTTGCTTTTCTGCTGCTTAATAATAAAAGCTGATGTCAGCTCTACTGTAGGACTCTTTCCGCTTCTCGTTTAACACATTTTACATCAGAGATTTCATATTGACTATCCGTCAAGGTTAATTAGATAAGCGATATGCTTCAGTAAACTTTCCATGCAAGAACTTTCATAAGTTTAATTTTAGTGTGAGCTATTCGGTCTTTACGAGGATCCGTGCGGAAAATTGGCAGGGCATCCCTAATACAATTCGGGGCCTTCAGGGATTGTTTGTGGATTCCATAGTAGTGTTTTCCGTAAAAGAGCCGGATCGGGCTCTTAAGGGATAACACCACTCTAGCGGCGGAAAATAACGCCTAACTTTGACAATTTATTTGGGGAGTATGAAAAGAGGAATAGGATTTCTTTTGAGAGGATTTATTTAACGCATATTAAAGTATTTAAAACAATTTTATTATAATTTTCATACAAAATGGCGGCGACAGAGCCCATCTTGAAAAACGTGTTTTTTACAAATAGCTTCACAGGAGGACGGTTTTCTCGTAAAGTATAAGACCTAGAACAAAAACCAAAAAAATTATAATCTGTATATTATTAGCTATGGGACGACGTAGGCATTTTTTTTTAATTAAATTTTGAAAAAATGGCGCACTTTGGAAGAAATAAATCGATTTTTGCCCAAAAAGTAAGCAGTAAATAAAAAAAAGTTTACATTTAATCAAAAAACGGCTACGAACTCCCATAGAGAATGTAATTGTGAAGCTACTATCAAAATTTCAAGTCGATCCATGCAAAGGTTTCCGAGTAATCCGTCCTCCTAGTTTGAAAAAAGTGATTTCGAGAAAAACGCGTTTAAAGTTGTACGAGCACTTAAATCCTTGAAATTTTTATTTACCTTTGATCTGCGATGCCTGCACCATACATTTGTCCATCTACGTCGATGTTTTCCTCCTCCTCTTCCTTCCTGGACAATTTGAGGGATAATCGGGCCTGTTTTGCAGCATCGGTGAGCGATCTTTCGGAAAATTTAATGCGGCGCTCGTTCGCTTCCACGCAGAAATTAAAGCAGTTCGGCCCAATTTTCATGCCTAAATTCTGCATGAGCATCATGATGCTAGATAGGCCATCATTATAGATACCTACAGTAATATATACTGCGGTATCAATGACGTGTTTGCCACTGGAGATCGATTTCGATAGACCACACAGTCGCATTGAAGCTTTCGTTGCTATTTTGCATGAAGCCGCCGATGCAACCATGGTGAATACCTGAGGAACCCTAAGGGCCTTTTGCTCTGTAAAGAACAGGTCTGAACAGGCCCACCTATTATTTCGACAGGTAAAATCAACGAATCAGAGCGCGCCGCGTGAGTTATCGATCCTTTCAAAAATTGTTTTTCCCTACAGGACCAATTGCATATTGTTTTGATGACCCCAAAGTATTTTTTAAGCCAATAAAAACGATTTTTCCAAAATCCTAGAGTGGTGTTATCCCTTAATCAGGGCCCGACCAAAGGCCGAACTCAATTTCCGCACGGGGCGTATTATATTACGTCGATATGGAACATGCAAGAAATATTAATTCATCAATAAATCTACAATTCTCACCTTCTTTTGTCTGTTTTTATTCTTCACTTGCTTCAATTCTATCCCTGTATTCTCATATTTCCTCCACGTCACACACCGATTCTCGCAGCTTTTCTCTTTTTTTTTCATTTGGCCCTTGCCTTGTTGCTTTCCAATTTCAATTTTTATTTCCAACGTTATACACTTCGTATACTGATATCCGTTGCCTGCAAGAATTCAATCAATGGAAAATCCAATGCCTATTCTTCTATACGTGCTTACAACACTCTTATCTACAGGCGTATTGCTGACACGTATGTGTGGATGCGAGAGTGTATTTTTCTACGAACTGTTCTACCAGCGAGATGAAAACGAGGCTTTTTTAATGTTTCACCAATCGTGGATACAATTTTCATCGTTATGTGCAAGATGGATTTTGTCTTCCAGTTAAGATCATAAAAGACATCTTTTATTCCCTCATCACATCATACGGTTATGATTTCATTATCGAATTCTTGTTGTTGCTAGAATTTTGAAATTTGTCATTCTGTGCGATTTTTTGGAAGAACATTCATGGGAACAAAAGTACTTAATAACCGGCAGCTATTGGTGAACATTTTGTCTTAATAAAAGATTACAAACATATGAAATTAATCTCATGAAAATATTAAAGACTAGCTGTGCCCGCGACTTCGTACGCGCAGATCACGGAAATACGTACTCGTGCAGTTTTTATTCATAAGTATACTATGAACTTTGGACGATCCTCAAAACAAAGTGTAAAGAACAAACACAAAAAAAGATCTTTGCCTTCTTCGGAGCTGGTTCCCCTACCGCAATCTACTGCATTGACTGATGTTTGATCTCTCAGGCGTATGGTGGTGTATCGAGGTTTCATCGACGGTTATCGTTCGCCGCAAAAATTCCGCCAAATTTTTTTTTTTTTTTATACAGACGAAGAGAATCACGCGACATGTCCGCCTGCACGCGCTTTTGGTCGATCGTTAACAAGCGCAGCACCCAGCGTGCGGTTAATTTTCTCTTATTCAAATCTGGATGTAAAATCTTGAGCACCCGTTCAGATGATATCCCACAAGCCTCAGCAATATCCGTAACAGTCAATCGACGATCTTCCTCGAACGTTCCTCGTCGAAAATGCTCGTACGACCACGTTTGTACTCGGCCACCGAATATTTGACCTCTGTTAATGAAGGCGAGGCTTCATCGTATACCGAGTCTAACTCATCTTTTATTTCGTGAGTTTTTTTTCCATTCAAATGAAGGAACTTTGTCATTGCGCGATTCTCGGTTCTCTTCATTGTTGACAAACAACGTCAGTTGGCAACTTTGGAAGAGTGCCATAAACAAAGTAATGATCAGAATTACTTGAAATTTTTACGGTTTACATATATCAAGGCCATTTATCGGGCAGCGAAAGATTTTTCTACAATCACTTTTTGTTGATGAGGCCGGAAACTTTTCAAATGACCCTTGTATTTTTCATATATATATATTTATGGAGTCATAAACGTCGATCGGAAAACGTTTTACACCGATTACTACCCCATGGAGACAAGAGTGCTCTTCGGGATAATAATTATGTGCGATCGTTTGCTGTGAGACCTCGAGAGGTTTTTTTTTTTTTTCATGGGTTTGCAGAATCGGAAATAAAGGACTACAAAATCTTGAATTTCACAATAGTTTAATTGAAGATTGATAAAAGGTAAATTCATATATTTTAAGAAAATATTATAAATACCGTTGGTATGTCTGGACTTAACTACCTTTGGACTGTCTGGACAGGTGTCATTGTCTTAAAAATTCAAATAAAAAATAATACAACTTTAACTTTGATAATTCGGCTGAATCGCACTCTTCTACGGGAGATCTGGATTACCAACAGTGTATCAGCGTCGAAAACTTCAGCGCGATTGCGCGCTGTTCTTTAGAATATGGTATTTTTATAAGTGAGATGATGTAGCACGAAAGCTGTTTTCTTAATTCGGGCATGGAAAAGTTAGCAATTTTTCGTCTAGTGTCCGAGAGTTTTGCCCTCTTCTGAGAAGCAATAAAAGCTTGATATTTTGCCTCTTGACTATGTCACCTTACTTGTTTTCCAGAAAAAGAGTCCATAAGTTCGATCAGAGAGCATTTATTACTGCTCTCATACAGAGCGGGCAAAAATAGCAGAATAGTTCGTGCCACGAAAGGGCCTACGATACGGAACCACGTGTATTCGGTATTGTGCGCAGTTACCAAACACGGAAAAGAGTATATATTTCCATGGTCTAGGGATGCACGTGTTTGTGGAGTGTGAGAAACAACAAAAAGTTGGTATAGATGTCTCGAAAACTTATATTTTTGGTTTTCACTGAAAATAAATAGAAATAGCAGGCTTTGTTGCTTCTTACACGCATGCGATTATGCGTATTATGAGAAAAGAATAAAAAGAATAACGGCGTATGTAACAATGACAAGACCTTAGGTAATAGCCCCCTTGTTCGAGCCTCTGCTACAGATGTACGGGATCGCAAGCACGTATTTAGTTGAACGGTAGACGGTCCGGCAGAGTTCGGGTCGTTTCAGAAGTAGCAAAATAGATGACGAGGAACGCACATAGTTGCTATCGTGAATACCATGCAATGCGGGCTCACCACGTAATAAAAGGTAGTCTTTGAGTCTATCGAGAGCCTTCATATGGCAACTGCAGATAACCTACCCAAGTACGACACATTAATCGGGTCTATAAATTTCACGATCTCGTCTAGGTGTATTCCCTTATAGGTTAGGCCATCACCAAGCCCCTATATTCACACACTTATACATCGGTATAACGATCAGTTATTCGGTTTACCTTACTCATGGGACAATTGACACGATATAATATTGTTACGTCTCGTGACTTTGTTTATTTATTCTTTTAGGATGTGGCGAGTTAAGTTGAAAAGGGGTTGCTCCATATTTGGATCCGTGGCACGGACCGGGGGGAAGAGTCGTATCTTAGATTGGCAAACACTGATCACTTTTTACAGTTTTTTTTTTTATTCCAGCGCTCTGCGTAACCTGTCATTGATCTGCTTTGGGAGAAGGAGGAAATTGACGACCTTGATCCCGTTAACACCAATTATATTTTTAAAAAATTGTTCTCCAATGGTTTTTCTTTTTGCTCGCTTATGACAGAATGGGTTTCCTTTTAGACTTGTTTATGACACAATAGGATTTCTTTTAGACTTGAGCTAGTGGTGCTAAAAGCTTAAATGTTCTCATGAGCCCGCTAGGATTAGACTGCCCTTTGTGGGACTCTGGGCCCTCTAATCACAACTTCGTAGGTGGGGCAAAAGTACTGATTCTGTGGAAAGGGATTTGGTTGTTCTTTCTCACGGGCGCGATTGTCCCTTCGTACGGCATGAATTTGCGGACGCCAATTTCTTATCTTAAAGACTCCAGTCGCTCGTGAGTCGCGTGAGAATTATATTTAGCCGAACGCAGTACATTTATAAAATTCACTGTCGAGATAACCCAGGACGTAACAATATATATCTATACGTATCATAAAACTGTAAAATTTGCATTCCTGTACATTGGAAATATTTACAAAAAAATTATTGAGGGGATGAAAGATAAGTGATAGAATGCATTAATGTGATTTTTGAAATTTTTGTCTCTTTGTTTGTGCACTCATCACGTAAAAACTACTGACCCAATCTGGATAGCGTTTTCAGAAAAATATCGGGCTTAACTTGAAGTAACATTTAGTTTTTATGTCATCGCAATCCGATCACTTAATAAAAAAATATGCCAATGTAAAGTTTTCAAAAATTCTCTCTCACTCAGTATCAGCTGCTTTTCGCACTGCCAGCTCTATGTAACTCATTCCCGTGGTAGCAACTCCAGCAATCTTTATGCCCACATCCGTGGTGGTTTTTCTGGTAACATTGTTTACAGGGAAGCTTTTTTGTAGCGAACCTAACTACTGAAGGAAAAATACTTTTAATTGTTGTTTTTATTGGCTGCAGTTTTTTCACTTTGCTTAAGGATGCTCCAATGTTCAGAGTATACTTTAAAAAACGGCATTGGTACGTATTCCAGTGCACGTACGATGCCTCGGACATATCCAGTACCAACATATAAATATAGACAATCAAATATGCCGGTGCAGTGGAGTTACACGGCAGATCGCTGTTCACCTAGCCCAAACTGTTTCTACGAAGGAGATCAAGTGAAAAACTTGTCAATTTGCACCGGTTCAATATTCCCATTAATGGCCGACAAATCCATATCGTTGGGGATGCGGGTTAATAGCGACGTATATAGATCGCTGCACACGACGTACATTATTATAAAGCTCGCTTCCCACAATGAACCAACCTATGCTTAACACCGTATTCATTTTTATAAAAGCCTAATAACTCCTTCTGTTTATGTTTT
The DNA here is from genome assembly GCA_963932345.1 of Ophion ventricosus. Lineage (NCBI taxonomy): Eukaryota > Metazoa > Arthropoda > Insecta > Hymenoptera > Ichneumonidae > Ophion > Ophion ventricosus. Next base: position 5,906,447 of record OZ010711.1, on the reverse strand, counting down.
CACAAATACAATCAGCGTTCATTGACCTGATGTAGTTCAACATCAGTGTATTTATAAATCAGGCCCGGTGATATTTTAGTTTTTGGAATTGATAATAGCAATTTCTTTGTCGATATGACAAAAGGATTATACCTTAATCTCCACGTGCACGATAAACGATAAATCGCTATTGAAGATTCCCGTTCGCTCTGCTGAACATTTCCGTTGTTGAGCACCATCACTTCAATAGAACCTAGTAATTGTAGATTCAATTCGATTAATTTAATTTCGCTTACTCTCAACCCCCTTATCGCAGTAATTGGATTGCGAAGCAAAATAACAATGGAGCAGTAACGCAACAACTACTTAAGGTGTTAAGGCACCATATAGCAAGAAGAAAAAGGCATATTTTGAGATTTTTTTAACGAAATAATCAAACAAATCGAAATTCCGTGCACAGGTATTTACTATATCACTAATGAACTACACAATAGTACATTGTGCACCAAGAAGACAAAGTGGGACCTATACGCCTCGCGTAAAAGTCGTAGTCGTAGATGAGCGAGCAAGTCTACGACTCGTACTGTAAATATCTCGTAAGGTGTAAAAAGGCCCATTCTCCACGATGCACACGAGTCATTGTATAACAGAACCATGTTTTCCGAGCTTTTGTATTGTTAAATACCTATTGCTCCAAACGCGTGCAGAATAAGCTGTATGTATACGGAACCCAGATAACCACGTACTGCTTTTGTACCGCTCTGGTGAAGTAAGCCCTATCGATACCGTCCCTCCCACGGACGTGTGTACGCTACTGGTACAATACCAGTACGGGGTACTGGTACGCCGTATTGATAATGTACCAGTAGTGATATGCCGTACTGGTATTGTACGGGTACCGTACCGCCACCGTGGCGCCACTGTGTATGATTTTCAGATTCCAATGTACAGTCACAGCACTAGTACCGTGAGCGTACGGTAGCGGTACGGTACCAGTACAGCGTATCGGGTTTGCACCGAGTAGTACGCGGTACTAGTACGGTGGCTTCACGCCATACGATAGTATCATGTACCGGTATCGTAACAGTACGGCGTACGATTCCACCGTGTATCAGTACAAAACTGGTACCGTGCGTATACGCCGTAGGATACAATTTTTGAATGGTACGCTTGGTTATCGAAGGAAGCTGTATCTCACACGGAAGCTGTATCGCGCGCGCCGCGGGTGGCGGAGGGGCGGGCCTCCACTCCCCCCGAAGACGCCAAACGTAGTTTTTAAATGCATCAGCATATTTAAATGTACTATCTTATTAATAATTAGTCACGTGCAAGTGAGGTTGTGTTTCTTCCCGTAAATAACTCCTCAACGCACGTAATTGAGAAATGCGCATGCGCGGAGTACGAATTCGGGGATTTTTACGTACTGGTACGTAAAAGACCTCTTTTACGTACTGGTACGAAAAAGATCTCCTTTACGTACCGTTCACACGCACGAAAAAGCGAGGAAAACATGGTTGCGTTATATAAAATAATTATTTTGTAGTGATTGATAACAAAATGGCGGCTGCACAGCATTTCTCCGATGACGCCTTTTTTGGAAGCGTTTGCGGGCGAAAACGTACCTCATGCCATTTTTGGCGTGCAAGAAAAAATCAAATTTTTTTTCGCTTATACATAAGAACAGCTATAGAAGTACGTAGGGTTTCTTCGATATATTGATTTTTGTCAAAATGGCGCGTTTTAGAATAAAATATATGATACATTTCAGGAATAATTATCAAATAGTTGTGTATAACTAAAAAAACTATGCCATATAATGAAAAAATCCTGCATACTTCCTCAGAGAATACAGTCTTGAATGTACAGTTAAATTTTCAAATCGATTGGTGAAGATTTGTTCGAGTTACGTTTCCGCCCAGTTAAAAAAACGTGCTTTCAGGAAAAACGCGTAAAACCGTTTTCAATATTATAAAATGATAAAAAAATCTTATATACGCCTAATCTGCGATGCCTGCACCATACTATTGGCCTTCCACATTGATGCCCTGCTCCTCTGTTTCTTTTCTGAGCACTCTGAAAAGTGCCTGTTTTGCAGCTTCAGGCAGCGATAGTTCGTAAAGCTTGATGCGCTGTGCGTCCGCCTTCATGCACAGATTATAGCTGTTTGGGGTACTTAGAGATTTTTACGACCCATAATATTTTGATATATAATTTTTAAGACTATTAGGCACCCGTCAAGCGAAACATTTTTTTTTTTCAAGTTTTCCATACTCGTAACGTGGCCAAACTTCTTAATCTCTTGTTCGTTCGAAAATCGCGAATCTACCTGCAGCTATACGACTATGCGAGGACACGACACGTTGGAGTCCCGAATCATAACCCGGTGGAAAGATCGTCGAAACTCTTGAAGCAAAATTTTATTTTCACACCGCATCACGTTCTTTGCCGATCTATATAAATCAAGTCACTTGTTAAGATATATATATTTCGCTCAGCGACTGGGCTTATAACGTTTTCAAACCCTCGACTTGAAAAAAGTCGCGAAACTATTTGCACAAGGGTCCCCGCCTGACGTGAATGATTGAGGGTTATGCGGCCAAAAAACCCAAGTACGCTGGAGGAGCTCATGGAATAGTTCAAGTGCCCCACACAAAACATATCCTGCTCATTTGCAATGGTGTACTTGTTGCTTCATCAATCATACTCCGTATACTTGCTCACCAAACAACTCTGAAAGAAGAAATACAGAGCTGATCATGGGCGATCAATAAAGACAAACGGGGAAACTTTATTATCGACGCCTCGAATAAATCGTGGCTCAATTTCTCGATTATATCTGAAAACCTTTCAAGTCTATAACACTTGGTTTGTCACTTCTGCCGCATGATCAGGGTAATACCGTTCCCATACTATTTGTAAAATTGTTCCTACCAAAATAATTTGGCTCGATGCTACATCGATTATTTCATTTTCTTTAATGAGACAGAAAATGGTGGGCGAGATAATTTATTTGATTGAAATCTAGTTGATAAAAAAATTCATTTAAAAACAGCAGAATATGCACAAAAACAAGAAAGCCTCGTCTAGTCAAAGTCGTCACCTACACATATAGACAAAATCTATCGCTGCTATTCCTTGTGATGTTAATGTTGACGTGATTATTGAATGGAGCATTAAATTTGTTATAAATATTATTAAGCAGCAGTTCGGGAAATACATTTTGAATAATGTGATAACTAATTTAAAAAAAGGCTGAATGTCCGTAACTTTTGTTTACGATCTGAATTAACGGGCATACATACGTCAATGTAAAAGTAGGGTATGTCGTGTGTTTCCCGACAGGATTCGAGGTGCGAATCTATTTAAACTATGTGAAAGTATGAGTTTGGTAGGTCTTAATGGAAGGATAAAAAACGACGAAGAGGGCAAAATCGCGTACGTCCGTGCAGGAGGGAGTTCGGCGCGGGACGTGGTAATACTGGAAGACGAGCAAGATAACCTGGTGGTATTAAAGTATTGAAGTAACAACACGAATCGAATCAGATCATCTGCCTGCCACTTTTGTCTTAAAAGGAGGATAAGGGGACAAGAAATTGAAAAGTAGAGAAAAGTGAACAATATTAGAAAAAGTGGTTTGGAATTGACACGAGTGTGAACCGTACTAAGAAGAATTAAGTAGAGAATATAACATACAGGTAGGGCAAGAGCAGAGGGGGAGGAAACTAAGCATATAAGATGGAAGGTCACGGGAAAGGCTATGAGAGAAGCAAGAGGAAAAGCGGAAATGACCAAAATTATAAAGGATGGAACAAGGAACAAAGGGTGGTTTAACGCTGAATGTAAGGAACGAAGGAAGAGAGTGTGAAAAAGCCTAAAAACCGTATTCGGAAAACAGAAGGGTGGTCGATAAAATGAAATGGAATGTGGAAAGAAAAGAGATGAGAGAATTATACGAGCAATGGAGATGAAAAGAATGGTTAGGGGAAAGATGGAAGAAGCCAATTATGGTAGGAATATGCAGGAATGGTGGGAAGCGGTTGATTGAGGCCACAGCGGGGGAAAACAGGGCATGATATAAGTAAGCAGGAATGAACAGTTCACTTCAAAGACCTATGCAAAGCAATTAAAGGTGAAAAATGCATCGAAGGAAATTTTTGGAAAAAGGACGATTAGGGAATGGCAGGAAAGCGGCGCAGCTCTGTAGACGAGAGCCTGGATGCAGAAATAGGAGAGGAAGAGCTTGTTAGGGCTATCATAAAAGTAAAAGAGCCCAAGGGGAATATGGCCTGATAATCGAAATCTTTAAAGGAATGCCGAAGAGGAGGATAACAGATTCACTGGGAACTCTGAATATAGTGTGGGCAAGGGAGAAACTGGTGAAAGGTTGGAAGCTGGCAAGGATATTGCCGATTCTCACAGCGGGGGACTAATTGACGGCGACGAACACAGGTTTCCTGGTGGGACATTGGATATCAAGATACTAACAAGCATAACAGTGAAGTGGCTCAATATGAATTGAAAGCAAGGGAATTATCAGGAAGAGTTAGGCGGGTTTTAGGGCCAATAAGGGGAGAAGGGAACATATTTTTGTGTTAAACTCAATAATAAATGACCGAATTAAACATTGGAGAGGAAAATTATATGTGACATTCATTCATTACAAGGCAGCTTTCGGTACTGTGAATAGGAGAATCTTACTTACAAAAATTTTGGAGAATGGGGTTTAAGGGGAAAATGCACCAAATGATACGAGGTATATTCAGAACAACGAAAAATGACATAATAATGGAGGAGGGGATCACAGGAACTTTTAAGACGGCTAACGGAGTTACGTAGGGCTGCTCAATTATCCGAATGTTGTTAAATATATGTATTGGCGACCTGAACGAGGACTCGGAGACTAGAAACGAAGGAGCGATGGTAAAGAAAGGGGTGAACATGTTCAAACTAAAATACGCGAACGAAATCGTGATGATGGCAGAAAGGGCTGGGGAACTGAATAGCGTGGTTAAAATATTAGAAAAGTTTGTAGAGGGATTAAAGTTACAAGTAAATATAGAAAAGACAATGATTATGGTATTTAAAAATGGAGGAAGGCGAGCCCGGAATGGAAAGTTGGAGTCGTTTGAGAAATAAATAAAAGGGGTAACATTTTTTAAATATTTAGTTTTTTTTTGGTTTTCGTGACGGAACACTTTTGGTACACAAGTAAAAAATATAGTAGGGAAGGCACAAAAAAACAATAAACTCAGTATAGTGAGTGATAAAGCGTGCGCGAATGAAGGGCTTGAAAAAGATGCTTCAACTTATGGATTCATTGATAAAAGCGGGCGCTCTATATGGAGTAGAAATTTGGAGCTGGAGTAGACGGGAAGAGGTAGACGTTCTGCAAGGTCGCTACGCTAAAAGGAGGAGAAATGTTGAGGTGGCGGAGAAAAGGAGGGTAGGAAAATAGCTAATAGAGATCTGAGAAATCAATGATGGAAGATGGCTGAAGATAGCTCTGAAGGAAGAATTAAGTAGTAGGAATAGCGAACGGGAGTCCGTCGAAATGGAGGAGAGAACTCGTTTACTCTGTGCAGGAGATAAAGGAGGAACGTGTTTTGAATTCAATAAGGGAGAGGTGAGATAGGAAAATGTTAATGACAATATTTGAGCAGGGAGTACAGGTGAAGAAGGAACAGGATATACAAGGGGTAAAGGCAGATACGAGGTGTGGCTATTAAATAACCGGACTGAAGTCATAACACTTTTTATTCGTCACCAATTACAGCAGAAGTTTTATCGCCTTCAATGTACTCCCCTTGGCGATACCTACACCGCTCCATACGACGTTTCCATTGTTGAAAGCAGTGCTGGAAGTCCTCTTCTGTCAGCTGGTTGAGAACCTCCGTCGCTTTTGCTTTAACCGCTTCCACACTTTCAAATCTTGTCCCCTTCAGCGCCGACTTGACGTTGGGAAATAGAAAAAAGTCACAGGGGGCAAGGTCGGGCGAGTACGGTGGATGTTCCAACACGGTGATGCCGTATTTTGCAAGGAACGCTTTCACAGACAAGGCAGAATGGGCTGGTGCATTGTCTTGGTGAAGGACCCAGGACTTGGTCTTCCACAAATCGGGTCTTCGTCTTCTCACACGCTCACGTAGGGCCGTCAGAACCTCGATGTAGAAATGTTGATTGACCGTCTGACCCTCGGGGACCCAGTGAACGTAGACAATGCCACGAATGTCGAAAAAGACAATCATCATTGCTTTGAATTTGGATTTGCTCATCCTGGCTTTTTTTGCCTTGGCGAGCTTGGGCTCTCCCAATGCATGGATTGCCTCTTTGTTTCGGGATCGTAAGTAAAAAAACCACGATGCATCACAAGTAATCACCTTGTCTAACAAATCTGGATCAGTGGCGATATTGTTTAGGATGTCAGTACAAATGTCAGATCAGCGCGGATTAATTTACCAATTTTTTCAATGTTTTCGTCCGTTTTTGACGTTGAGGGCCGTTCTGGGCGCCGATCGTCTTCGGTCGTTTCACGCCCTTCTTTAAACCGTTTACACCACTCAAAAACTTGTGTGCGGGATAAACATTCATTCCCGTAGACTTCTTTCAACAGAGCATAAGCTTCTGTGGCAGTTTTCCCTAGTTTAACAAGAAACTTGAGGTTAACCCGTTGCTCCGTCTGACCACTTGGCATTTTTCCGACGCGTCACTAGTGCGTAGACTAATTCAATCGACTGCTACAGTCAAACTGAGCGACCCGCTGGCTTGTCTAGCGGGCTCAGGGTGGGGGAAGGACCATCAGACACAGTCATGTTCAAACATGTCGCGGCACGCTCGCAGTTTTCTGGGAGCAGTATCAGTCCGGTTATTTAATAGCCACACCTCGTAGATCGACCTGTCAGTACTACTCGCTCATAAAAGGAAGGTTTGAAAGAGAGAAGTACTGGAAATTGAGGGAGATTGGTGAGAGAATTAGAGAAGAATGACAGAGGATAATATATGGGAATATAGGTAGGGGTAGGCGGTGGAAAAAAGGATTCGACAATTGGACTTGCACATCTAATGGAAAGAGAAATGAGATTCTGGAATACCGACGGTTCTGCGAAGGTACGAGAAGATAAAGCAGAAAGAAATGGGTAGAGAACGTGAATAAGTGAAGGAATGGGATGGTGAAACAGGTTTTGAGGTTTAAGATGATCTCAACTTCAGAGGAATCACCAGCAGTGGAAATTTGCGAATATGTGAAAACCTTCGAGCGAGTTGCCCGGTCCAGAGCCGAGACTGCCATATCGAACCGGCGGACGGGAGATAGACGTTAATATTGAGTGCCACGGATCTAGGCCAGGTTATAATTCCGAAATGTGGAAATTAGAGTAATTAGTATATGATAACACGGAATGTAAGGACTAGAGTAAAATATGGCGTAATGTTTAAGGCTCTACTGTTCAATGTCGATGCTATATGTTATACTGGTGTTCAATTTTGTATCTTTGTATTTACGTTTGTATAACTGAATGCAAAGAGGGCTATTAAAAGTCCAAAGGACTAAGCATGAAATAAATAAAAACTAAGTATTATCTCTCATTTGTATTTCATGGCAACTCATTTTTCAAATCTCAAATCGACATTCGAGGCAGTTGTTACAAAAAATATTGCATATGGCATGCACGGAAGAAAATTAATTATCTCGCGCATAAAGTTACCGCATTCGCATCTGCTTATGGTCTATCCACACGTGGGAATGTTTCATGAGAATTCATTTTTCTAGATCCCTATAAAAGACGGTACAAAACATTTCAAGGGATTTCGACAAACAGAACCTATCCTTAATAGGTGGTAGAAGTTGATTAAAATCGTATCTTCCACAGCATGAGGACTGCAGTCTTTTTTGTTGACGTTGTGGGTAGTTTGACCCGAAAGGAGTTCGCAAAAAAAATGTTCACGATTTTGATCACCTGGAATCCACCCAACCAAATATTGATTAAACTCAACGTAAATCGTTACTGAACATAAGTACTCGTATGTATTATTATTTCACTCCCCTCAATATCATTCCCGATTTCGCAGAATTCTCTAAGGAGCCTAATACTTTTGCCAATGGCTACATATACTACACAAACCTATATACATATATATGTATCAAAGTAAGCGAAAAAATTAAGTTCATTGCATCGCTAGTTTTCTTATAATTAGGGTATAGGGTATAATAATATACAAGGTCAACACAACCTCATACATTTTTTAACAGAGGTTTTTCATAGAAAGTCGTTTTTTCGGCTAAAAGAAGAATGAGACTCTGCAGAATTCAATGGGGCAGAGCTTTCTTTGCCCTAAATATTATTCATCTCTGAGAAATTTCTATTCGAAAAATGTAGTTATCTCTCTCGCACAAATATATCACGTGGTAAAGCTTATACTTTCCCTTAATTCCAAACATTGAATCAAGACTTATTGAAGTTGGAATTTTTCTTGCAGGCAAGCAAACTGCCCTTTTTTTTCTTGGCCGTTTTGGTATAAACTTGAATGTGTCGGTGGTGACCTCCCCTTCAAGTACCAGTGGCAACTAGCGCTACACCGCGGAAAAACGGGTGAAAACAGACACTAGTCGCACGAGACGACAACTAATCTTCTCTCTCAGAGTCGACAGGAAAGGTTCGACAAAAAGGCACGCAATTACAATATAAGCAATGAAAATCAATTTCCTAATATTCTTTCCTGGCCCTTAAACGAGTAAAATTGGCGTGTTATGTTTGTAAATTTGTGGATTTATCTTGAAAACCAGACTTTCACGATAAAATGAATATGTTAGTATCTCAATAAGGCAGAGTGTGGGCAAGTGATTTAGCTAGGATGCGAATTTGGGAAAGCCCGTTCGGGTTAAATAACCAAATTTAATTTTACGAATTCATAATTAAATAACAATAAAGCCAATTGGTCTTGCCTAATAGATCTTGATTATTTTTACTTAGTAACATCTATTAGATCTTGATTATTTAATAGGGCCCCACGTCATTTTTTCGAGAGAGATAAAATTCCCTATTAAATTACATGTGTCGACAATGATTGTAAATTAGGAGACATAATTTAGTGAGGTAGCGATAGAGAGTCAAGAAGCTCATTGTTGAGAAGAGTCATTTAGAAGAGTTCGGTAAATAAAAATCTTCAGTAGTCCCCATATTTTTCTTATCGCAAGCATGGCCTATTAATAAATGGACGCAATACTTCGATTTCAATCTTGAGTAGCCTGATACTTAATTACTTTACCGAAGATCTCTTGAAACGACTGGTCGTTACATACATAGCATAATCATTATTATTTGGTTGCAGGTGACTTCTCTCTGCACATTTATCCGGTTGAGCTCGAAGATGATGGGAAATACCAGTGTCAAGCATCACCTACGAATGATGGACAACCGGGACTTAGATCGAGATTCGCCAAGTTGAGCGTACTCGTGCCACCTCAAAAACCGAAAATACTTCAGGGTGATTTTCTCGTGACAACGGAGGATCGGGAGCTCACTATCGAGTGCATAAGCATTGGTGGAAAACCACCTGCTGATGTGAGTTCAAAACATTCACTTGCTTTTTTCCGCTTAACATCAATCTGTACACAAGAATCTAATGTTTATTGACATATTTTTGCATCGATTTATTTTCTTAAGCATACAATTACCATCACACCTATTACGGGATTCGTCGTAAAATCCAGCCAAAATGTACAATCAAATGAATATTTAACGCTATTGCTGTGACATTACCTCGTTAATAACAACAATTACGTATTCGCATTCTAGAAGTGTTAGAAACGATGGAATTTTCTTTAATTGGCCACAGCGCGAAATTTGACGAACTACGAATAAAGAAATTTCGCAAGATAATACCACCATTTATCATAGTAATACCCAATTAATAATATTAAAAAATTAACAGCTTCGCAATTGTTAACTTATTCAGATTACGGAAGTTGACGACCTAAGTAATAAACAAACTTGGTGATATAATATCATTTAACAACAGATTATAGCTATTTCGGGTACATGGAGATTACGACCGCCCATCATATTTTGGTATATCATTTTTAAGACCCTTCGGCACCTTTTAACCCCTTAAGGAGGATGCTCAGTTATCACTTAATGCTAAGAATTTGCTGAAATTTATCAAGGATATATTTGCGGATAGGTGTTGTGACTCCGTGTAAAATGTCAAGTCATTCGTCTGCATGATTGGTGAGCAATTCATCATTGAAGTTAGGCTCTTATACACGGGCGACATAGCAGAAAAATTCGATGAATAACTTCAACGAAGAGCGAAACACTTTGTCTGTCTCATTATCGAGATACTCTTGAAAAAAAAGCAGAAAACTTAAGTTGATTTGCCTAAAACGATAAAGCGCGCTACGACACGTGGCAACGTGCTGTCAAGTCGGCCATTTTTAATAGGCGCCACAATTAGAAACGCAGAAACTGTTGCTTCCTCGTTATAAATTTCTTATCGCGGTTTCATAAAGAGTATTTACATATTGATCATCATTATTTTTCCGTATGATTACAAGATATAGAGTAATACAACACCAAATTTATTACCAATCAAACAAACTGACCGGATATTTGACAGAGTACAGAAAATATTGAGGCCAAGTCATGTTTTTCTTCATGTATAATATTTTTCATCCATAATTCCTCTTGACAAAAGCTGCAGTGCATGTCTTTCGACTTAACCATTGAATCAATTATGCGTCGTCGCCCTCGTCTGCGCATTCATTTTTCGCCTAAAGTACTCTTTTTCGCTGCTTTCCATTTTTTACTAGCGATTGTGCTATTCTTCACTTTGGATTTTTCCTTTCCATCTTTTTTATTTTCAGCGAACACAAAATTTTACCGACGATTGTGCTGTTCTTCACTTTGGACTTTTCCTCTCCATCTTTTTTATTTTCAGCGAACACAAAAATTGAATTCGCGAAGAATGTTTGACAGCTAAGCGCTCACGATGTGCCGTTCGTATTTGATGAAGGGCGGGCGCGAATTCGGGGTCGCCGATTTTCACGTCTCTTTGCGAGATGAATGAATTTTGCGGCATTTTTCGATCGGCTATTTTTCGAGAACAATTGAGAGACGGGTTTTCTCTTTAACAGGGTAGATTGCTTTTGGGAAGTACTTTACTCTCGCCAACGGATGTCAAAATCGGTGACCCCAAGTTCGCGCCCTCCCCTTGTGAGTTCAGTGCTACCAGCTACTGAGAACTAAATTGCGGGTTTGCCACATTCCAACTTGTTTAATAACGTATTCCCGATGTGAATAAACAAAAAAACGATTAATAACATTTCTAAACAGTCAATTATATGCATTCCACATGTTTATTACCGGACATTTGTTTATTTTACGTAACCGAAAACTTGATTATTCGGCTCGTAAATTTTGACGAATTCCGAATAATCACATTTCGCAACTTGACTATAATATGCTCATATTGGCCATACGTGAACAAATTAAAGTGGTTTTCTGAAAGGAAGAAAGTACCGTCAGTAAGTTTCGTTGAAGATGTTTTGCAATTAGAGCAAAGCTCTCTCTCTCTCTCTCTCTCTCGCTTGCGACCAACACAAACACAGTATACTCAAAACGGCTTCTTTTTTATCTTGCTGTTATTTTCGCTTTGTTCCACTCGCTCCCGCTCTTATATATGAGGCATTCTTCATCAACTGGGCCACTTTTTTTTTCAACCTCTCAAATTTTTTTCAAAATCTGCCAGTTTGAAATATTAGTCAAAAGGAACGTCTGTGATTTTTTTTAGATTTTTTTAGGCGTCCGTTCTGGATTTTCAATTTTTCATTACGAACACTGTATCCGAAAAAATATTCATCAAACAAAAAAAAACACAAGAATAAAAACTTTTTTATTTTTTCCGCTTTATCGAAAAAAATCAAAATCATAATTTTTCTGCATTGAGAACATTGAAATTTGACAAAAAAATGAGAATAACATTTTTTTAAACCTAATAACACACTTTCGATGTCGGTACAAATTTTACAGGATGTCTGTCATTGGGTAAACAGTGTACGAAAAAATTTTCAGAATGGTACCTGCAATGGTTAGGATGAAAAAAAATAAAAACCCTGCGAAATCTCATAACCGCATATATGCGGTTATGAGATTTCGCAGGGTTTTTATTTTTTTTCAGCCTAACCATTAGGATGAAAAAAAATAAAAACCCTGCAAAATTCGCAGGGTTTTTATTTTTTTTCATCCTAACCATTGCAGGTACCATTCTGAAAATTTTTTCGCACACTGTTTACCCAATGACAGACATCCTGTAAAATTTGTACCGACATCGAAAGTGTGTTATTAGGTTTAAAAAAATGTTATTCTCATTTGTTTGCCAAATTTCAATTATCTCAATGCAGGAAAATTATGATTGTAATTTTTTTCGATAAAGCGGAAAAAATAAAAAAGTTTTTATTCTTGTTTTTTTTTTGTTTGATGAATATTTTTTCGGATACAGTGTTCGTAATGAAAAATTGAAAATCCTGAACGGACGCCTAAAAAAATCTAAAAAAAATCACAGACGTTCCTTTTGACTAATATTTCAAACTGGCAGATTTTGAAAAAAATTGGAGAGGTTGAAAAAAAAAGTGGCCCAGTTGATGAAGAATGCCTCATATGTGCATCTTTCAACTTTATCAACAGCGGAAGATGGCCGAGCTTGTCTTTTACAACCTCTCTCTCCTCCTCCTTTCTCTCGTCTTCTTGTTCTTTCTCTCGCGGGCCTCCACTTGCTTTGAACTTGTCTCCGCGTCTGTACTGCTCTCCACACACCATTTAAATCTCAGCTCCATTAAGACTCTGTTTTTTCCAACCGACAAAACTTTCGCGGAACCGCCGAGCAACTGCTTGTCACGGTTCTCTCGTCAACAATTTTCTTAAATAGAATTAAAGCGGTAATTTAGGATTGCTCGCTATGTACCCCTCCGCCCCCTTGCTTTTCATTTATTCTTATTTTTTTCTTTTTTTTTTGCGGCACAGCACGAAATGAACATTTCCATAGTTCTAAGGCCGGAATTAAAACATATCGTAAAGTTAAGCTCAAATGTAAAGTTTTATGTCAATCTTTTTTCACGTGCATACTCTTTTCTGAAACTTTACCGAGTTCTTCCCCAGTTTTGTACTTATAACGTCGTTTCGAACTTGAATCTGAACTTCGAGATGGATGTAGTAATAAATAGAAAGGCTAATTAAGGAGCTAGGCCACTCTAGAGCAAGAAAGAAAATGCATACTTAGCGACTTTTTTTTGCAAAATAATAAAATTAATCAAAATTTCGTGCTCAGGCTTCTATTATATTCCTAATGAACTATACAAAATAATTTTTTTCGTAGAGATTAATAACAAATTGGCGACAGCACAACAGTCTTCCGTTGACGCCTTTTTTGGAAGGGTCCACGGGTGGAAGCCTAGCTCGTGGCATTTTTTACCCAGAACATAAAACAAAATTTTGATGTCCTAGAACATAAAAAAATTTGTTTTCGATTATGTACCCAAGTAGAATTTGTGCTAGCCTCTCTGGGTTACGTCTTAGGAACTGGCTCGCCCAATTGAGCTCATACGAACTGACCAATGACTGCCTGGCTATGAGCTAACAATGTTTGAAATGTTTTGTCATCCAGCCTTTGTCTATTCACTCACCAGTCGATTTTTACTACAGAAGTTGTTGCATTACAATAAAAAAATGCCGCCTAGTAATTAAGCCGTACTGGACTAGTCGATCATGGTTACGAATGAGAAAGTGAGATTGATCTAGCGAATTACTCATGGCTGGCTAGCTAACTTGAGTTTCGGTTGGCGTTGCGAATGAACAATATTCTCAAGTGGGTAACTCGCCATGATCTAGCTAATGTCAGCTAACTGCAGCATTGCACCCCTTAGCTAGTCACTGCCTAGCCGATCATGATTACAGATGTCGCAGCCTTACGATAAAGACACCACCTAGTGACTAAACCATACCTTGCTAGCCAATGATGATCACAAACGACGAAGTGAGGTTATGTAACTACATGTAGTTCCATCGAGCGATTGACGCATGGGTGGCTAAGCAGTTTCAGTTACCGATGGCGTTGTGAATGAAAAAAAAAATCAGCAAGTGCCAGGATGCCACGAAAAAAAAATTCTCCAGGATGCCTCGATAAGCGAGAAAATGTGTTATTTTTCAATTATTCCCGAGAAAACTTCTGCGATAAAATTGCGCGACCTAAATTGCAAATACTATAAAAATACTGAAGGTAAAATCCTCCAAGCATCTAGTGCAAATATATGCAATCCATCGAAGATTATTCAGCGTCTGTATGAAACTGAAAGGTGTGCGGAATATCGATATATTTACGAATTTGCGATGATCATTTTCCTTTTTTTTTTTAATCTTCATGATATTATAAGCATTATTAAATCATAACAGTCGAACATTCCTTTAAGAGTTCCTATTGCGACACTGTCATATCTCCTTACGTCTTATAGACCCCCATCTCCGTTTCATCCTTCGAGCATCAACTTATTACTCGTTGAAAAACTGCGAGCGTATCAAGATTTTATCCTCTTTTACATACAGTGGGTAAAAAAATCATTCGTACACTAAGTTTTTTTGCAATAACTTCATAGGCATAAGTGTTACACAAACAACGGCTATTTTGTTTAATAGTCCACTAGGTAGAGATATAATCTGCAAATGAAGATATTTTTATCAGGAGTAATAAAAGAGTAAAAATAAATTTAAGTTTTACTACAGTACAGTACATTGTTAAGAAGTATGAGGCAACAAAAACTACAGAAAATAAGCCACAAACTCACAGTTAGAGAGCGTCGAAGTATAATACAAGAGGCTACGAAAAAAATACATTTATAAGTGCTTAAAGTTTATGCAATGATGTCGCGTTCACATCAGAAAAGATCGTGTGTTCCCAAACCGTCCGAAACGTTTTGCATTCTGCCAAAATACATGGCATAACTGCGAGAAAGACACCATACATATATTAATAATACGAACAGAGAAAAACGTTTAGGTTTCGCTAAAACCTACGTAAATAAACCCATAGAATTTTGCAAACGTATCATCTTCTCTGATGAATCGAAGTTCAATATTTTTGGGTCAGGTAGGAAGAGATTCGTCTGGCAAAAACCCAATACTGAGTTTCAACAAAAGCATATTATACCAACTGTAAAGCACGGTGGAGAAGGCATAATGATATGGAACTGTATCGGATACAATAGTAGTGGAAACGTTGCATTTATAGATGGGATAATGTATTTCCAGAGGTATATCGACGTGTTGCATAATAATTTGGAGGAAAGTGCAATTAAAATGGGCCTCAATGGAAGTTATTACTTTCAACAAGACAACCACCCAAAACATACGGCCAAGAAAACGAGAGAATGGTTGTTGTACAATATTCCTGAACAATTAATTAAACCATCACAATCTCCGGATATTAATCCTGCAGAAAATGTATGACACTTGTTGGATGCAAAAGTAAGAAAAAGAAATATATCTAACAAATCTGATCTACAACGAGTAATTTTAGAAGAATGGAAAAATATATCGAAGAAAATAACTTAGAAGCTGGTGGAATCCATGCCTAGAATACTAGAGACCATAATTGAAGCTAAAGGGATGCACACAAAATATTACTGACAATGTACAACTGAGATTATGTAGCGTTTCACTATAATGGTAAGTGTACGAATCCTTTTTTTTTTTTGTATCAAATTCTTGTATTTTTTGCATTACTCTTTTATTATGCCCAATAAAGAACTCTTCATTTACAGATTATCTCTGTACCAAGTGGACTGTTAAGCAAAATAGTTTTTGTATGTGTATCACTTGTGCCTATAAAGTTATTGGGAAAAAACTGAGTGTACGAATAGTTTTTTAACCCACTGTCCATCCATAGACAATGGAAACTGTTTTCGAACCGACGATGCCTTTTTCTCTTAGTGGAAGTCCATAAGTGAGTGCGGCGTGGGTGAGCATTTTCAAAAAATCAAGGACAGAAGATAGACCGAAGAGAAAAGAGGAAAGCTTCAAGCGGAATGTTGAACAGAAATACCATGTGCCAAAGGACCAGCCAGGTTTCCGTGTCTACTTTGATCGATACGCAGTTGAAGGAACGAGCCAACAATAAGAAGATCCCAGTTTTTTCTCCCTCCCCCTCTCTTTTGATCGCCTGGTTTGCACTTTTCCTACCTTCTTTTCTTCGACTCCTTACAGCTTCCAAGTCGTTGAGAATCGATCTCGGTCAGTTCGACCGAATAAGGTACACAGCAGGCGTCATACTTTTCGGCATTTAACTGCAGCATCCCTGTACATCGATCCTAAAGCGATGTTCATTCAGAGCTGACTTTTCGTTAGCCTGTTGAAGCTCTTTATTGGCTTCGCATGGGTTTGTCGGTATTTTTTCGATGTTAAAGCTCTTCTGTTTCGCAACCATTATAGGCATTATGCTCGATTTTATGTTAGACATAATTTCTTCTAAGCATTTGTCCGTTAGGTCAACATGGTACAACGCAATTTATCACTAGAATGTTCTTTCGCCACTTTATACGGACCCTTCTCAAATTGACTCATGACTTATGCAGACATTAACGACGTTCATTCTTGATGCCCGACGCAGGTTCTCTTTCCTTCGTCGCTAATACAAGTGGCGTCACGGAACCCCATTGCGTGTTATCATCTGTGATAGGGTGTGCTCCCCGACATGTTCTTCACGTTTTTGGATGGGGTAGTTTAATAGTATCCGTGCAGAAATTTGTTTAGGAATCTCTACAGACCCTACCACATCCCTATACACTGCAAATCCAAGTGTGTTGTTTTAACACAGCTGCAAGGAGCAATACTAAACACGCATATAGTATTTTAACGAAAATGTATTTTTATTTCATATTTCAATTTGAATAAAAAAGAAACGGAGTACGTACTATAAAGTACAATCTTATAAAAGGTGTGTCAAAATGACCTGACATTTTAATTTATTAATAAAACTTATTATTTATTTGAAAAGTACGAATATTTTTATTTTAACATAAGGTACCAACATGGAGGTTATGTGTGGACCACAGTGTCTGATAAATGGCCGCCTCGTCCCTGTTTGCAAAAGATCACTCTTTTAACGAAATTTTCAATAACTTTGGGGTATAATTGCGGACTAATTATATTAATAGTGCGTACAATTGGTTTTTTGAGCTCCGGAATGGTCTGTGGATCATTAGCATACACTTTTCCTTTCAGAAAACCCCAAAGAAAGAAGTCTAATGACGTTAAATTGCACGATCTTGGTGGCCAATTCACATCACCGCGGCGCGACATAACACGACCATGAAACTTCGTCTGCAATAACTGCATTATTTCACATTGCATTTTCACCATTTTTATGCGTTGCTCGATCGTGTAATGCTCTATGACTAAACCTCAATACTTCCTGATGCCAGATTTCAAAGATTAGTACTCTATGTTCGCCACAAAAAAAATGGCGCGCAATTTGAAATGTCAGATCATTTTGAGACACTCTTTAGCGTTTTAAAAAAAATTGAGCAATCTTGATATCTCTATTTTTGATATGAATACGAATGTTTCTCATGTAATTGGTTTCGCAATTGAGATCAGTCAGAATAAACAAGTCGATTTTTTAGGCATTTAATATTTCATCCACAGTCCCTTAGCTTTAACAGTAGGTCGAATACGTATGAGCATACTTGTTTCTATACTTTCGTAGTATTCCGATGAACCGAGTGCTACTGTTCTTGCACCCTTTCCCACAAATCATTTGTTTTCATTGGCGACGCATTATTTGCACATCCAAGCTTCGTTTTCAAATAGGCCCAGACTCATTCGATGGGATTTAAGTCTGGGCGTTAAGTTGGCCACTCCATTGTCTGAAACAGCTGAGATTGGAGCCAATTTTTCACTCTCTTTGCAGAATGGTTGGAAGCGTTATCATCTTGGAATGTAAGAATACGCTCTGGCACCGGCCTATATTCAATTGTTTCCAGTAATTTATTCTCCAAAATGTCCTCATAGGTACGTTGGTTCATCGTGCCTGCAATTCGGTGTTTTGATCCCACAACGGACGCTGTAATCCATAATCATAAACCCCATATCATAAACCGTGATATATCATGGTTTGATACTAAAAGGTAATAATATTATTAATATTTCTACAGAGTGTTACCTCAATCGGCTCAATAGATTTTAAGTACACTGCAACCTCTGCGAACGACACCTCCGTAAATGAAATCGGCCTCCCACGAGGTGCCAAATATCGGTCGGTGTAGCGCATGGTGGCAGAAGCGCCAGGCCCTATCGTCAGGCTCGAAGCATACTAGACGATAAGAGTGGGATTGGATCCTGCACGCCAATTTCGAAAATGCAGTTTCGAGAAAAACGCGTTCAAAGGTTTGACACGTAAAGAACCAATGATTTAAATTCCCTACAGATTAGTTAGCGATACCAGGCCCATATAGTAAGCCTACAGTTTTTTTATAAAGTTTATTTTCTTCGATTAATTTATCTCTTCGTACTTCGCCATAAAGACATGTCTCACCTGTTCGTACATGGATGCATCGATATACATATACATGTATTATAAACCTTATTCCTGACACGAGATCACCGTCATCCCACTCGTCTTATCCTAACTTCTCCTTCATCTTGTTCTAATCCGCCGCTTCGGTTCAACTTTCTCAAGGAGTTTCGATAGTTTCTTCCCTTCTCGTGTCTCAACCTCGATTCTCTTCACTGTGCTTACTCTCTCTAGCTCTCTTCTGCATGCTCCCTCTTACTTTTGGGATACTTATGTATGCATATACCAACTCATATATTCATCCATCTATCTGTATATATAGTAATCGGAGGCTGGTTGCAATGCCGTTTATTTGTGCAAACATTCGTTTCGCGAGTTTTCCTCCCTCTATTTCTCTCGTTTTCTCGAGGCGAACGCTTTTTTCCTTGTTTTTTTTTTTTCAAGCAGCGTAGTTGCTCCCATCCATAAGTGAAGGAGAGAAATTGTTTGCATGCACCATTGAGGTTCTCGATGATTGCCCTGTGCATCGCTCTTTCTCTATCTCTCTCTCTCTCTCTCTCACACTCTCTCTCTCCCTCTCTCTCTCTCTCTCTCTCTCTCTCTCTCTCTCTCTCTCTCTCTCTCTCTCTCTCTCTCTCTCTCTCTCTCTCTCTCTCTCTCTCGGAGCTCCTTTAAAACATCTTTCCTCGGGGACCGAGTGCGCTGATAGTTTTTCCCACCTATCCCGATGAAATGCAAATAACACGGTTATAGGATTCGAGGGACCTTTGCATTTACGGGGTTCGCGGAGTTTGCTCAAGAGCGACGGTGGCGGCAATCGCCAAGATTGATTTCGAGATTTTCCTCAGTTTAAATATCATTGAATAGCACGCGGAAAGGAGAAAAGGAAGATGCATGACATAACGCTAGGCTTAAAGTTATATGGACGTGCCAATTAGAAAAGTAATATAAGTTCGACAACAATACACTGCAAATCCATATTTGTTATTTGTTACACGTAAGGTGTGTAATTTTAGGAATTAACACGTGTAAATACCATCCACAACTTAAAATAATGCGCTTCTGTGTGTTATAGAGAATTCAAATACATCTGATGTGTATATTCAAATACTTGAAATGCATTAAATTTTAACACGCTGCCTTATTCGAAACATGCGAACCGTGTATACGCCTGCATTATATGTTTAGATATCATACGTGTCTTAAACAATGCATTCATGTATGTTACAATACAATTAAGCATATTTTCTGCGTATCTGTAAACAGCGGATCCGCATTATGTATATTGAAATTTAAATGTCAATTTTAATCTACATGATACTAAAATGACATGTCAATTTTAAGATACTTAATACCTATTTAGATGGCATTAATTGAACAAGGAGTGTTAATGTTAATATGACGATTAAAAATACATGATCGTGTTAACATCTTTCTCCCTCTCTCATACCCCCCCCCCCCCCCCCCCATTCCTCCCTATTTATATACAGGGTGGACCACGCAACGTGTGCACCTCTTTTACGACCAAAATATGCGTTGCACAAAAAAATGTTTTATACAAAAGTTACATGGTTTATAAGGCTACACTATGTGGTGCATTTATTTTTTTCATAGGTGGAGGCACTTTGAAGATTTGAAGGTCAACTTTATTTTTTCAAATGGAATGCTATATTTTTTATAGCGTAATATGATAGAGTATCGAATTCTGAGTAAAAAAGTATAGACCTTTATTAGCCCTAGAGTTAATAGCTAACGAATAATTTCACTTTATTACTTTAAAATTTTCTTTACGTAATATCAAGTTGGAGATTCTTTCTAAAATCAACATTTCAGTTGATTTTTGAAAAATCCGTTCCTAGTGCACCGCTACACCTTCTAAGGAACATATCTTACAAGTTCGAAGTTGATATACGCAAGGAATATAATTTTCCATACAGAATTTTACACCCCATTTCACCCCCTTAAGAATCGATGTTCGAAAAATCCTTTCTTAGTGCACCTTTACACATACTCAGGAACATATCGTCCAAATTTCATGTTTCTATCTTTAGCGGTTTAGTGCCGCTGTCTTTGTGTCAGTCAGTCAGTGACGGAAAGCTTTTATATGTGTATATATATGGGGCATTCCATGCCGATTCGACCTGGGTCTGACCCGTCACCTCTCCGATTTGGACCCGCGATTTTTTATGTTATTGTACTATCTCTGAAAGGCATTCGAGAATTTTTTCAGATTTTTTTGGATCGATTTGACTTCACAATATTTTTTATAAACAAGAAATTAACGCCCAAATTTAAAAATCTGAATAAAATCACAAAAATCCTGTGTCACATATCAAACACTGTGAGCGTTTAGAAAAAGTGGGCGCGCGTTTCGTTTGGCCTACAATGCGCTTTTTGCGCAAAAAAAAAATTTTTTTTTATTAAAAAAAATAGAATCAATAGCCCACCCAGTCGTTAAAGAGGAAAAAAAATTACATGACATCATGTAGAATTTACCAGAATTTTTTCAGATTTTTTTCACATTTTTTTTCAAATTTTGCAAGAGCGAGTTTGCAATTGCCCGCAAATCGACAGATACTAACTCCCCGCGATTTGTTCGAATGGGTCTGTTTGCCTGGTTCTCTGCCGTCGATTAATAAAAGATTTTCTACTACTCAGGACTATAACGTCGCGAAAGATCGTTCAAAACAAAGATTTGAAAGTGTTAAACCGATTCCGAACACACAGAAACATCATTGTTTCATACCCACTGAAGAAGCAATGATCACAAAGATTTACTCGGCATCTGAGAACTTCGTAAAACACAAGGTCATTAAAAAAAATACTTTCTCAGCTAAAAAACAGTGACTTTGGTAGTCAATATTATTCTTGTAATTGAGAGTAAATAAAAATGTTCGTTCCAAGTTCATGAAAATATATGTGACTAATTTCCTCTGTAGCTTAAATGAATTTTTCCTTTGGCTCAACGCTCAACATTTTTGATATTTAACACACAGAATTTGTGATTTTTTTCGGGTTTTCAAATTTGGGTAATAGAATTTTGATTATAAAATTATTCCCAAGTTGAATCACTCCAAAAAAATGTGAAAAAATTTCTGAGCACCTTTCAGAGATACTACACTAACATTTATTCAATCCAATCAAATTTTTTTCAGAATTTTTTAGCGATTAATTTCTTTCATAGAAACGATTGTTATTTTTTCAAGTTTAAACAAACAAAAAATTCACTAAAAAATTCAGAAAAAATTCGAATGGATTAAAAATGTTTAATTAAGAATGTTTTCTCTCTTGACATTGTAGCCCAAGCCCTATGATACTTGAGTTGGGTTGGCCACTTGGCCACTTGAATTGTCGGCAATTTGACTAAAAATGATGAAAAAAAATCTTGGACAAAAATTCTGAAAAAAATCTGAAGAAAATCTGAAAAAATTCTGGTCAATTCTACATGATGTCACGTAATTTTTTTCTCTTTAACGACTGGGTGGGCTATTGATTGTATTTAAAAAAAAAAAAAAAATTCATTTTTTGCGAAAAAAGCGCATTGTAGGCCAAACGAAACGCGCGCCCACTTTTTCTAAATGCTCACAGTGTTTGATATGTGACACAGGATTTTTGTGTTTTTTTTCAGATTTTTAAATTTGGGCGTTAATTTATTGTTTATAAAAAATATTGTGAAGTCAAATCGTTCCAAAAAAATCTGAAAAAATTCTCGAGTGCCTTTCAGAGATAGTACAATAACATAAAAAATCGCGGGTCAAATCGAAGAGGTGACGGGTCAGACCCAGGTCGAATCGGCATGGAATGCCCCATATATATATATATTCAAAAAAAGAAATTTTCTGTGTTTTAATTCTGTCTGTTGAAGTGCTTTTGGATACATAATATTCTTTGTTTTTCCGTTTAGTGCGTACACGAATAAATCAGAAGGTTTTCCGTCGGGTGAGCAGGCTACATACAGCTATCCATGTGAGAAGCATGAATATTCCAAATTTAGTCCACACACTTTTAGCGATTGTCTATATGCTTTGTTGATGGTCATTGTAAATGCGAGTCCCACCGAAAACTGCAAACGTTTGAATTCGAATGGCATATCTGTGTCGGAATCATTGGGATGCGTGCCAACAGTACATCTTCTCCTATAAATTTTCCATTCAAAATTGTAGCTTCGATGATATTGTTCATCATATTTTTCACTGGAAGCCTGGTACCGCTGCAAATTCGTGGTCAATTGATTTTTCGGAGAAGAATGATAGGCTTGCCAATTTTCAATGTTAAAACATGCGGCGGCATGCCTGGCAAATCAAGTGAATTCAAGATTTCAGTTGGATAGTTGATAACTTTGTCTTGATTCATTACAGTAGGGGCAAGTGCGGAACATGTGGACACTTTCCAGAATTTGGAATAAAACATTTTTTATATCTATATAGGTAAAGTTTAAAAAAAATTGTAACATATCACACGTGTTAAGGGATAATCAACCTTTCTTAAACAAAAATTTTACTCTCGATATCACTTAAATTTACGAAGATAATTAACTTTTTTTAAAAACATCAGCTTTGTCCATAGGTTCAACAATCAATTGTACTTATGGACAGACAAAATGTACCTATGTACGGTGTTGTACCGAAGGACGGTTCACATTAATCAGACAATACGAAAGTAAAAAACAACAATTGACCTATAAAATCAACTTCAAACAAACATAAACATACTCTATTATACTTATTTGTGTACATTACGACACGCTGCATACACATTTTGACTAGATTCATCGCTATCTCTATCTTTTCCTAATATGAAGCATGCCACGCAAACAAAAAATTCATTCTCCTCATTAGACTCAAAGTTTTCACTTTGTGACTTCGGAATACACCTAATATGATAGCTATGATCACAAAAACTGTATTTGAGCATTTGTTTTCTGTCTTTGGAATAACTTGTGCACTTCAAACATCTTATAAACAACAAGTTTTTGTGTTGAATTATTTTTATCATTTTTTCGCTAGATTTCATAGCATCATTCGGAGCTCCATTGGAAAGACCAGGTTCTGTAAAATTATCAGCCAGAAGAGGCTTTCGTCGATTTTTGGAGCCATCTTTGCAGGAACCTGATTTGCTAGCAAGTGTTATTAGAGCGACTTTCGCGTTTTTTTTTTCTTGTCCGTCTTCTGGCCCGCTATTTTCTTCTTTTCAGCTTTTTTCAATGGTTCACTTAGAATATAATCTTTTTTTGGCGCATCGGTCAAAATTCTGGTTCTTCCAGGCTTTCTTCCACGTTGAAGACCCTTTCGCGGACCAGCTTTTCCAAATGGGCGTACGGTTCTTGATTTTGGGATAGGTTTCTAGTCACATCTTGGCTTGGATCTATCCGATACGACGAGTGTGCCACCTATTTTACGTTGATGGTACTATGTCAAAAACCTTCACGAAAGTACCAACAATAACTGAACAAAGTTTCAACTCAATCGGATGAATGGTATAGGAACGCATACGGGACAAACAGAGAAACATTCATTTATATATACAGGGTGAGGCACATAAAGTGTTACAGAGCAATAGCACTCAAACTATTGATCATATCCAAAAATGTTTCAGACAAAAGTTTCAGTGTTCGAGAAGGCCGTCATACTGGACCACCCTATTTTTTTATCGGTGGAGGCGCTGAAGCGACGTCAAGATCAACTCCACTTTTTTAAATGGAACCATGTATTTTTTTTCGATGACATTATTACCGATTTTAAGACGAATTCAGCGACCTACAACACAAGGTCATTCTAGTCACGCAAAGTATGAAAATAGTCGAAAAATCGAAAAATATCGGAACAATCACTTTCAAAGGATCCACTAACCTTGGTTTGGGTCTACCTACAGAAGATGCTCAAAGTGATGACCTTCGACTTGTAAGCACTTGTTCGCTCCATGCGTTTTGTAATACAAAACGCATGAAGCGAATTCCGGAAAATGTGTAGAAAGTGGCAACAAGGTCCACATGTAGCTGTGTTGAAACAACACACTTGCATTTGCAGTGTGTGATTCGTGTATCGTGAATCTTCCACATATGTTATGCGTTTAGTGAAAGACCGATTCGTCGTCACAAGCTATCGCCGAAGTTGTAGAAAGCATTGGCTGCAAAAAAAAACACATTTCAAAAATCGACAATACCCAAAGTTCCCTGGAGATCTATTACGGCAGGCATCGCATTGAGTTACCGTAACTTAGTAGCTTGGTGATGATAATACCGGATCGCTCGTACGGTCCCGTCTCGAAGAGTCTCGCACATACGCGCGTTATACTCCAACCCTTCGATCCAAAATTTTTCTATTACCATCTATTTTTGCTCTTAAAAGCAAACGTCGCGAGGTTTCCCCCGTCGGTTTTGCTGAAATTGGGCATATTCGTAAAACGGGTGAAAATATTCGATACGTATTTTTTTTATATCGACCGAACCCCATTTTTAAGGAGTGAAATGCACCCTTGATAATGGGGGGTTATTTTCGTTTTCCGGCGATAACTTTTTAACGGAACGAGGTATGAAGAAATTTCAAATTGCAACAATGTTTCATTTTTCGAGTACTATACATCGGAGATGATAGCGGTACAAATAACAACAGATTTCATATTGTTTATTGCAAAAATGAAATTTTTTTAATCCTCTGCGGTCACCCAGGGTCTAGATGACCCCAAGCGCAAATATAAGCCAAAATTACTATAAGTTGTTGGCAGCGACTTTTTATAATAAAACGCTCGTTTGTCATTATTATCGTCCTTTATTTCACTTCGAAACGGCTCTTCAGATATAAGAATAAACATTATGAAGCTATTTTTTTTTCTTAAACTACCATATCTCAAGAGTATCACCCTAAAGTTTTATGGAAAAAAAAATGCAAGAGTTATGATTTTTTTTAGTAAAAAAGTGCTTTTTCCCGCATCGACGAGGTGCTGATTTTTTCTCGCCTTTTTAAAATTCGATAAAAATATAATACCGCGAATGCCGTATTCTAGAATGTTTAAACTAATATCCTGAATTTTTATGAGTCATTCAGAACGATACGGTCAACGCGGCGATCTTTTAAGCGTGACTGGGGTCATTGTGACCCTCCTGTAACCAGCATGTTATGGCCAGAACGTGTGGCAGTAAAGGGTTATCTTCGGAAATTTCCATCTGATTGGCATGTAAATTTGCACGTGTGGACGATGCAAAGATAGCCGATCCATGTTTTTTTTGTTCTTTCGATATTTTCTAATTAAGGGGTTGAAAAAGCTCATCGATTTCTTGGCCAATGCCGACGTACAATCAGCTAACCTTCTGCGATATCCAGTTATATCCGTGTCAAGAGAGGCTCGTTCGATAACCCGATTAAATATTTATGTAAAATACACTTGCTCTACCCTCCCAATTCCCTCTGACAAGGAAACCGCCGGAGGGTCTCATCCTACGGTATTGGAAAAAAAATTCACAAATAAAAGTGAATCAAAATGAAAATGAAGTGAGTCAAAATATTCGAAACTAATTTTTTTGTTTCGCCAAACCCTATTTTTAAGAGGGTGAACGCATCCTTAAATTTTTTTATTTTTTGGCTATAACTTGTGAACGGCACGAGTTAAAAATAAAGATCAACTGGGAAAAGTATTGTGGTCTTCGATTACTATACAATTATGCTGATAATGATAAATATAACAACAAATTGCATACTGTTCATTGCAATAATTCGTTTTTTTCGTGCGTACCTACAAAGATTTTCGTCTCATTGGAACGTAACGTTGTACATGTGTAGAGTGTGATAGCCGAGAATTTTTTTCTTTCTTACAAATCGACATCTCACAATTAACGAACTTTCAATTTTATTTTATCTCGCCCCCGTTCACAAGCGATAGCTAAAAAAAAGAAAAAAACAACTTTTCAAGCGTGCATTCAACCCCTTAAAAATGGCATTCCGCTGAAAAAAAGTTCTATCGAATATTTTGACTCACTTTATATTTATTTTGGCTCACTGTAATTTCTGAAAATTGTGGTCAGCACCCGAGGGTGAAACCCTTGCGATGTTCCCTTGTCAAACGGGGTAAAGGATCGAGCTAGTGTATTTTACATAAATATTTAATCGAGTAATCGAAGCAGCTTATATTTGCAACGAATTTGGAAGGTTAGTCGATTATACGTCGGTATAGGAAAAAAAATTGAAGGGCGTCTTCAACCCCATTAAGGAGTTTCGACACCAAAATCGAAATGCTTGTAGATGGTTTAAATTTATAATGCCGAGAGATTAATTTGGGATGCATTAACTTACCAAAAATCAATCGGTTTCACAACATAATTTCGGAGATTCTTAATGTTCAAGTTATCTATTTGGGAATACACAAAACACCTTGTGAACACCAATTATATAGCTGTAAGGACAAAAATAATACCCATATTTAGATTAAAACCTCAGTTAATCGTGATTGTAGTATTAGGAATATCGTGTTAAATAATGAAGTGGTTTCTCTACTTCGTTCATTAAGAATACTCCAAAAAAATATGTGCATTTTTAGCTCTAACGGTTCGTTTTCGAACATTAACGAAACTTTTAGGTTAAACGTGGCGACCTCATGTTAACTGGCTCTGTCGAATGCGTCACTCACAGCCAAGCATTAACTGGCGGGCATTTCAAAATCGGCGGTCCGTGCGGAAATTGAGGTAGGGCTTTGATCGGACCCATCTTAATTTTCCCTATCTTTATTAGGGCCCTAGTCTGAAAGCCTCACATGGGTTACCAGTGGCCCATGTGGGGGGAGGGAGAGAGAGAGAGAGAGAGAGAGAGAGAGAGAGAGAGAGAGAGGGAGAGGGAGAGACAGACAAGCAGAGAGTGGAATTATATGCCTTTTATATTAAATCGAATGTGATAATTATTATGCCATAAATGATTTAGCCAAGCTATGTATGCTGGTTTGCTTCTGTAATGGCAAAGTCTGATAGTATTGGAAAAATCCGTACAAGGAAATCTACAACTATGAGCCTTAAAGGCCCTTACTTATTTAGACCGTACTTAGACCATAGTTTTAATCAAGCTACCTACCTTGTCATTCCCTATTAGCGGCCCGGTCTGGCTGTTTTATGAAAATTCCTACTAGGAAATCTACAAATAAGGCCTTGAAGGCCCCTAATGTATTAGAGATGTCCTGTCAATTTTTCGCACGGTGGATGTTTAAAACCTACATAGTATTACAGCGTTTGGACTTTATAATAAAAAGTATTTATTCGTCCGCTCGACATTTTTTATGTTTTCTCGACTTTGTCGAATTAAAAACTCTTCATAAAACGTTGTAGGTTCGTTGAACGTTTTTCACCATGTAAATAACCTAGAGCCGACGACGCTTTAACGATAGTCAGTCGTGCCAATGGCAGAGAATGCCGCTGTTACCCGATCAATCGGTTACTTTTTCTTGAATAAGATTGCAACAAACGATAAGTATTAATATAATTTCTCGGCTTGGAAATATTTTTCTGCAATATTATGTGTTGGAAATTTCCCGATAGTAATTTATTTTTACATGAAATTTGACTTGCAAGAAGTTCGCAGCCTGCCGAAAACTCATTGCATTTTCATCCCCACTCGTGCCGCTAAAGAATGGTACCGAAACTCCTTAAGGCGCGATACAAGATATAAAAAGATCCTTTGTATACGCGGTTTTGTCGATTTTCGCAGGTAAATTTGCAGAAGCCTCGACAAAAAGTGGCGCACGTATTGCTAAATTTTTGTTTATACAATATTTATTCAATCTCTTAACTACCCGATAAAAAGGAACAATTACGGAAATATTGAAAAATCGCGGAGTAATTGGCCGGTAAGTAAATGGTTCTGATGGCGTGCTTGAAGCACGCGCTGATGGTGACAGTCCTCGACGTCGAAAAGAGTGCCCGAAAAAATGGAACGTATTAATAATTAAATAATAGATGTCCGTCCCGGGTCGACCGAGCGAAAGTTTAAACAAAAAAGCATCTGAAAATAGGAGTACTTGAACTCTTTGGCTCGACTTTCTACGGATAAATTATTTATTTTCAGAAATTGGGTAATCAATTTCCTTTACTTTTCGAGGTTCCCACGATAGAATATACTGTAAAAATTTGAAAGCGTTCGGAACCTCGGTTCGTGAGTTTGAACTATCACGAGATTGAAAGAAGCGATTCGTGAAAAAAACGGCCTGATCATGGTGCCTTTTTACTCCCGTATATCAGACACTACTAATATGGCCCTACTAGGGCTTAACCTAACCTCCTATATCCTACGTGGAAATTTTAATTCAGCACCATATTATCTTTCAAGTTTTTACGTTTTTGAAAGGTATTGTGGACTGTGACAAAAAAAACGTTATACAACTCGGATGGGTATTAGAAGATTCCGCTATATTTCAAGATTTAAAAACACAGTGCAAAATGTGTCATTGTCGTGCGAACAAGATATGTATAATAGGGTGGTCATTATTTGGAGTCAAAATTAATTTTACCCTTTCCGCCCCCTAAATCGATTAGAAATACGTAAAAAGTAACGCTGTAATTTTTTCAGATTAAAAAAAAATGTTTAACCCTTGACCACGGGGGTTGAAGTTTTCCATTTAAAATACATGGGGTTTTCCTGCGTTTGCAGTCACTATTTTACTGTGGGCCTAAATATGTTTGTAAAATCTTGAAATTTTCAAAAATTAGTTTACAAGCATGTTGCTACATGGAAAAAATTTCCAATGAAAGTTTTATTCCGAATGAAAGTTTTAACACAAACCAAAAACGCTATAACGAACGGTGAAAAACGAGAGGCCTACCGTCGGACGTCAGGACAACTACAGCTTCAAATATTTGCCGCGAGGTAGTAGCAATACCACAGTACGCCGTAGCGGTGATTGGGCTCCAATTCATAAGGCATGGTGTTGGTGGAAAATTCAAAAATAAAATATTACGCGATGTCCCAAAGTTGTACCCCCAGTCCCAAAGTATCAACGTGGGCAGGGGAGACCGAGGAGGGTTGTGACAATTTGTGCTTTAACTAGCATATCTCAGTAAAAAAAAGTCATACATCTATGAACGCTATAACTTAACATAGGTAGTTCTATACTCTATTAGAAACAAAAACAAACCAAAATAAAAGTATTAAGGTTTCTGAGAAAATTGAGAAAAACCGAAACAACTCCCCGTGTCACAACTCTCCTAGTACCGAGGTAATTTGTGACACCTATGTAAATACATAGGTGTCACAAATTACACCCCATGACAAACTTACACAAATATATAGGAATAGGAATATATTTTCCCATGACAAACTTTTACACCCCATGACATTTGTCATGGGGTGTAAAAGTTTGTCATGGGAAATTATATTCCTTTTTTTTTTAAAGTTTTTATGGGAAATTATATTCCTTGCGTGTATCAACTTGAAACTTGGCAAATATGTTCCTTAGAAGGTGTAGAAGTGCACTAACAAAGGATTTGTTGAAAATCCACTCTTAAGAGGGTGAAGTGGAGTGTAAAAGTTTGTATGGGAAATAATATTCCCTGCGTATATCTACTTGAAACTTGAAATATATGTTCCCTAGACAGTGTAGAGTTGCATTAAAAAAGGATTTTTCGAAAATCAACTCGTATGTGAGTGAAATGGGGTGTAAAAGTTTGTATGGAATACTTTCCTTGCGTGTATCAACTTCAAACTTGGTATAAATATTTTTCAAAACAAATAATAAAACGCATATTTCAGGATTTTTAAAAACCCCTAATGCGGGGTTCTACTTCTAATGGAGTTTCTGTGGAAGAGATTCTACGCGGGCGAAGCCGCGGGCGGAAGCTAGTTAATAATAAATAATTACAGATTTGTTTCGCCTTAATCAACCTTTAGTTTGTAATTATAACTAACAATAACCACCTATTTATTTTAACACCAATTAGACTCCTTTAATCATCTTTTGGCACATCATTACGAACTTAAATAACATTTAATCTTAATTATCAAACATAAAAAGTATTAGTTATATCAATAATATAATATGGCATTTGTGTAAGATCAATCGAATTAAAATCAAGTAAAAAATCAAGTTCCGTCCGAAATCTAGTCCGACAAGCAATTATAACAAATATATCGGGAGTCTCCTCCAGTGCAAGCTTTATGTGACCATGTGACTATTGGCCAAGGGCTCGCGGCAACACAAGCAGAAACAATTATTTTCTGCATCGTCGTCCTCTTCGTCATCGATGTTATTTTTCTTTTTAGTCTTTAGTCTTTTCTCACATATTTGTTAGGCATTCTGAAAGAATAAAATAAAAATTCAGCATGCGAAGTTACACCACAAAACATTCTTGCCAGGAAATAAATAAAACAGGAGAATTGTGACAGGCTGTCACAACTCTCCTAGGTGCAAAAAATCGTGCTTCGGTCAGAATAATAACTCTTAACCGCTAAACAGGAAGCGAAACCAAAAAAAAACAATAGCATGCTATGAAACTTGAAAAGCCAATGCATATTAGAAAAAATATCATAATATCGCCAACATAATACGTATCAAAAAATAAGATACCAAAATTTTGGCCAAAAATATACTTTCGGCAATTTTTTGGACGTAGATGTCGTATCGCCGCAACCGTTTCGCGTGGGCCGTTGGCGCGTACTGCATTAAATGACGCGTTTGAAGAGCAATAAATGCGCGACTTGCTAGTTCGCTAACGATCATAGGCTCCGAGAAGTCGCCTTTGTCAAAATTCTCCTCTGTCACAAACCCCCATCGGTCTTCCTTAAGCCTTTAATTGCGAGATATCGGAAAAACAAAAAATATGTATCCGCTACTTTTTCATCCTCTACACATGTGCAAATTTACATCCCATTCAGATCATTATTTCGGAGATACGCGTTAAAAAATTGTACTTTTGCAATAAACGATACAAATTCCGTCGTTATCTGCATCTTTCTAATCTGGAGTCTATGGTGCTCGAAAATTAAAGCATTATTGCATTTCCACATTCCCCCGTATCTCCCTCCGTTAAAAAGATATTACTGAAAAGTGAAAAACACCCCCTATTTGAAGGATGCATTTTACTCCTTAAAAATAGGGTTGCGCGATATAAAAAAAATACGTGTCAACTATTTAAACCCACTCTACGAACAAACAAAATTTCATCAAAATCGAAGACAGCCACCTCGCGACGTTTATTTGTTAGTTGCGCGAATTCGGCCGTATAAAGCTGAACCTTTAACCTGTAGAAAGTCATTACTTATTAAAGCAAGGTTTACTGCAAAGTGTCATTTGGGCGCGAAGTCTGTTCATCAGGCTTCAATCTCTCGCACGTTTTACTTTCGAGAGAGCGCCATCTGACGACGCAAACTTAGCTTAAGTTCCCTCTTGGTAAATTTCAACTGCACGGAATTTAAATCGGTGATGATGATGATTATGGCTGATACACGCCACTGCTCTCCCCTCTGCGTGTGTATGCGGCGAACTTCGAAAGATTTCTCATTTGCAAGACGGCACGTACGCATCGGCGTATTTAACTTGGAGGGGTTAACGGGGCGGCATGTGCTGCGCCCCGCGTGCTTGCAATAACGCTAAAGTGCATCTCGACCTGATTAGTGACAGCTGTGTACGCCACCATATATACTTCTTGATCGAGTCATCTTGAGGCGGGATCTTGATGTCCGGTACACAAATTCTCTAGACTTTATTTATACCGCAAACATAATATGGTTTAAAGAACTATAAGCGAAAAGTATATCTAAAATTGCAACTTTGGTGGCGTGTTTGACTATCTAGGTTCCCCGAATTTACTATGAACTATTTTAAGAGGCTTTATAATATCGATTTGGTTAATTCGGTGCTATAACAAAATCGGTGCACAAATACTAATGCTGCACGGAGAGAAAGGTGATAGTTCTGTACACTAACAGAAAAATTCTTTTGATATTAACTAGATGCGTCTATGTGATTTTTTAAAATTTGAATTAACTAGATTTTTCGTGAAATCAATGAAATCGTGAAATCCGATTGCATTCCATTATTAAAATTATTTATTTTAAATGAATGTGTTTATTTAAATAAAGATCTATTTAATATCGTCTAATAACTAAATATTTTTTTTATTCCTAATAAATAAGTGATTCGGGCTCATCTGGTAGTACAAAACAAAAGAGACAGACAGAAAAAATGGTACACGATTCAGTCTCTCAAAAATCTCATGGCTTTGTTTTCATTAGAAGACTGTTGTAACATTCTGCAGTTGAGGAAAAGAGTTAGACTCTTTATACATATCAGGTCCGATCATAATTCGGTGGACACTTTTATTTTTCAAAAAATCTTTTATTTTTTATTCAATAATAAATGATATTCTTGTGTAATAATTAGTAGTCCCCTCCGCTATCAATGACACGCTGCCAGACTGATGGGAGGTCATTGACCCTAGAAAATGTTCCTTTTTCATCAAGGCTAGTAATTGCGGTGTTAATGGCGGAATCCAATTCTTGTTTGTTGTTGCATCGATGGCCAGACAACTGACGCTTCACATGGCCAAAGCAGTAGAAATCGCACGGGGTCGTATCAGGTGAATATGGTGGATGAGGCAACTCAATCCAACTCCTGTCTTCGATTAACTCCTGAACTGCGTAGTCCTTGTGGGGTCTAGCGTTTTCATGAAGTAGCACTGGTGTTCTAATGTTGCGATGTACCGCCCATCTTGGGATATATTCCTCCAAAAACCTCCAAAAAATTGTGATATTTTTCTCATAAGTCTTCCAAAACGCCACGCCGTGAACATCCATGCCCACTATCAGCAAGACGTTCCTCTCGTGCAACTCTGCGCGTGGTATGGGCTCGGCTGATGTGTCTGGTCTGACCCAGGAGCGCGCTTGATGTCTTTACAGGGGGGTGAAAAATTCGACCCAACTTTCGTCCAGGCAAATGAATCTTCTTAGGTCATCGTTGCGATGACCAAGCCACAACAAGTTCACACGTGCGATATCAACTCGCTTCTCCTTCTGGGAAGGTGACAACGAATGCGGAACGTATTCGCCGAGCTTGGATACCAGACGTAAATCGTCTCTTAATATTCTTTCTACCGATGCGAAAGGTACGTT
Organism: Ophion ventricosus; assembly: GCA_963932345.1. Taxonomy (NCBI): domain Eukaryota; kingdom Metazoa; phylum Arthropoda; class Insecta; order Hymenoptera; family Ichneumonidae; genus Ophion; species Ophion ventricosus. The sequence continues at coordinate 5,872,839 of OZ010711.1, read as the reverse complement.
CAGTTGTGCGGAGATGTCATTAATGCTCACTCTACTAGGACATCGCAACAATTTCTGGATTCTTTCTTTCCTTTCTCGTCTGGAAGGCGATCTTGGTCGACCCGACTTCGGTGCATCTCCAGTATTTGTCCGTTCCTCCTTGAACGATTTCATCTAATTCATCACTGCACTTTTCTTGAGCGCGTTCTTGCCTACTGCTTTGTGCAGAAGATTTCCCGATGGTCCAGCTGAATAATTCAGCAGAGCACAAATTTACCAAAATGCGCGTTGTTCTTGCTGGTTACAGACTATTTCAATTCTTCCATTGTCGAAACGATGCGTAAAAACAAATTGTGTATGTTTTCTGAAATGTAAACGTCAACACTAAATAACAGTAACATATCCTCAAACTTATCACAAACAGGATGGCAACTGTGAAAAAATAAACGTGTACACTGAATTATGATAGGACCTAATAAATAGTCGCGCGGGTTAATAAAAGGCACGACGATACCTTTCTTTTTTTTTCAAATAACAGCCTTGTTAGTGAAAAAAAGAAAAACAATTTAACTTTCACCGTACTTTTATGTCATGAACCTATATTCCTTTCTCGTATTCATGCGATATACTGTATTTTATCTGTATTTATGTAATTTGAATATATTTAATATTTAAAAAGAATAACTTGAACTAATAAAAAAAATATTTGAAACAAATAGGGTCGTAGTAGGCCGTGAAACAACGGAAAAACCTATTTGATTTAAATAAATCCCATTTAAATTAAATTTTGTTTTGCAGTGTATTACATAACAAATACGCCTATGGTAAAAGAGGGGATAGTAAAATTCCGTATAGTTTAGTGACACCGTAATCATAATATGGTTAACATAACTATAATCGAAAAGTATACAGGGTAGTCCAATAACTATTAGCACCTTGGATATCTTCGAAACTATAAGGTTCACAGAAATATTTGCTGAAATGCAATTGCGCAATACGAAAGGGGCCATCCGATAGCGATAATAGTTTTTTTTGCAGGTGGAGGTACTTCGGACATTTGAAGGTCAACTCCATGTTTTTAAATGGATCGGTATGTTTTTTTTCTGTATCATGAAAGAGGAGCTTAAAACGAGTTCAACGATAACATAAGGTCATTGAAGGTCATAGAAAGTACAGAAAAGCGATAATACTTACAGTTTCGGTAGTAAGTAAAATTACTACCTTTATAGTAAGATAAACGCCTTTCTGTACTTTCTATGACCTTCAATGACCTTATGTTATAGGTCGTTGAACTCGTTTTAAGCTCCTCTTTCATGATACGAAAAAAAACATACCGATCCATTTAAAAAAATGGAGTTGACCTTCAAATGTCCGAAGTACCTCCACCTGCAAAAAAACTATTATCGCTATCGAATGGCCCCTTTCGTACTGTGCAATTTCATTTCAGCAAATATTTCTGTGAACCTTATAGTTTTGAAGATATCCAAGGTGCTAATAGTTATTGGACCACCCTGTATTTAAACATGTGACTTTATAAATATATATATATTATACATCTAAACTATGATCGGTAATAAGTGCATTCCTCTTCGAAAGAATGATACTTTTTGAAGGGCTATCCATGAATCGACCAATTTTTTAGTATCCTCATAAGAATGGAAGCGTTGTTCAGACAAGCCATGAGTCATCGATCGAAATAGGTGGTAATCGGAAGGAGCGGTATCTGGAGAATGCGGTTAAGGACATTCCAGTTTAGCGCTTCTCACATTTCGTTGACCGTTTTCGCAACATCAGGCCGAGCGTTGTCGTGCCGGAAAATCATTTTGTCGTGGATTTTCGTGTAATCTGGCCGTTTCTGCTTCAATGCTTCGCTCAATTGCATCAATCGTTATTGGTTCCATTTGATGTTGATCAACATTTAATGATTCGCCAAGTTCTTGCGTTCGGCACTGGTCTTCATCGACTGAAGCTTCCACTTCCTCATCTTCAAACTTTTTCGGCTGGCCTATCGTGTCGAAATCATTTTTTTAGTACTCACACGTTAAAATCGATGAAGCATAATCACCATAAGCTTCCGACAGCATTCGTTGACTTTCAGCAGAACTTTCCTTCAAATGGAAGTAAAAATGCAAAGCTTCCTGCTAATTGCGTTTCGATGGCACAAAATTCGACATATTCAACACTCAAAAAATTAATGTCTTTTACACTTCAGAAAAAATAATACACACTAAAAACTGAAGCCACATGATGACGCTTTTACATAAAATTGGTAACAATATGACCCGATGCGATATAGTACTAGCTACGCCATAGTTTGAAAATCCCTTAAAATTAATGCACACACCTAATACATATGATAGAATAGAAAATTCATATGTACATTCGATTTCCGTAGCTAATTGGAAAACGTAAGGTTGAGTAAAATACTAATGACGTTGTTCATCGCCAGTCCCAAACACCCTTAACCGAAATTGTAGGGACTGGATGAATGAGAGAGCGAAGAGAGAGAGAGAGAGAGAGAGAGAGAGAGAGAGAGAGAGAGAGAACGAGAGAACCGACGAACGCGAACGGCGGAAACCGAATCGTTCATCTCGCCTGCATTGTAGTTGCAGCATTGAAAATAGAATTTATCAACGTTGCCGCAATAGCGTTCGCTGCATCGCCCGTGACCATTTTTATTATTATATTTTATCGAACGAAGCCCAACAGAAGAACTTTCGCTGTATAACCATTTAAAGAAGTATATACATATATACTTCCCTATTATCGTAAATAACCAAGGGACATTTTCGAGCAGGTCTCTTATCGACACCTTTTTTATTCCGTGCTGGTCCCTCGGTTACGCTTGTTCTTCGGCCTAGGGTCTACCAAGCATCGACTTCCATGGTAATTGACGTTCACTTTGCGGATGGCTGAACCTATACACAAACCGGAGTTCTCGTTATCAGCGATGATAAATAGTGTCTCGCGTGATTATACGAATTCACGAGTACAAAAGGATCGTCAATGTGTCTGATTCCAAGATAAAGAGCTCGATTTCAAGCTCTAGTAAAGCCCATCTCATTGGCCCGTCGAAGTTTCCAAACTGTCTTCATCGTGTAGTTATGACGGCATCCTTCTCGACCGTGTACACGAGAAGATTTTCCATGTACCTGATTCTCCCTTCTACTCGCGCTTTTCTCCTTCGATCTCTCTTTCCCTCTTCTCCGTGATCTATATATTTGGCCAACAAGAAACTTTGGTCGAAATTGGGAGCGACCGACAAAACTTCCTTATTAGTTTTGAAGTTGAACGGCTGACGCGAGAATTTAGCTTCTGTACAGCAACAGCAACGAGCCACTGACAAAAATGAAACACCCGGACTCTCTCCTTGTGTCTATAGACAAGAATATGTCCTGAAATAACATCTTTATGCTCACGATATTCGGAGCTCATCGGTTCTTTAATTGTCAACAAACTGCATTCAACAGTGACATGGGTGAGAGACAGAGAGAGAGAGAGAGAGGGCGAGGGAGAGCGATGAATAGCTTCTGCCTTTAACGGGCTGTAATGTTGAAAGCTTTTCGAATTTCACTTTAAAAATTTGGGAAAATATTCTACATATATACAGTAAAGAGCAAAAGTGAACAAACATATGCTATTTTAACGAAAATGAATGTTTATTTATATTTCAATTGGAATAAAAGAGAACGGAGAACGTAGTATAAAGTACAATGTTATAGCTCTTCAAAAAAATTGAACAACCTTGATATCGCTATTTTCAAAATGAATATGAATGTTTCTCATGTGATCGGTTTTGCACTTCAGATCAGTCAGAATGAACAAATCGATTTTTTAGGCATTTAACATGTCGTCCACAGTCCTTTTGCTCTAATATTAGCTCCGATACGTTTGAGCATACTTGTTACTACACTTTCGCAGTATTCCGGTGTAATCGAGTAGGGGAAAGGTGTACGAGATGATCCCCTTAAGGGAAAATGCTCATAATTTCAAAGATATTCAACGTAACTGAGATCTGAAAGCGTTTACTACTGGCATATTTATCTATCTTCCGATTGGCACAATCGAAATATTCAATTTACTAGAGTACAAAAAAAGATTTTCTTTTTTTTTTTAAACCTTAGATAAGGTTCATCTTGGACTCCCTGGTGTTCAATATGATCCCCCGGATCATCTTGCCCCTATTTTGGGATTTTTTTTATTTTAGAGAAATTAACTCTCAATCCATGAAGGGTTTTTTGGCACACTCAATCCATGAAGGGGGGGTCAATTTCGTCTGCGCGCTACCACACCCAGAATTATTGATAAAAAAATCTGTAAAAATTCATGGTTCATTCTTAGAATGTACTTTTGAAGGACGAACAGGAGTTTTTCGGATATTGTTATTTTTAATATATTTTTTTTAAACAGATATCAAGCAATGCGCGGAAAAAATGCGTTTTTTTTAAATTGCAGTTTGAATACTAATCACGTGAAAGAGGTTTAACAGCCGGTTATTTTAAAGGAAAAATGTTGCTCTTTAAGGAAAAAAATATGCCGTTAATGTAGGATTAAACCAGATACCCTATTCAACTACGGGAACATGGGTATATTTTTGGGAAGTCAAAACGAGGTTTTTAAAGAAAAAAAGCGCTCAACGTCAAAGATATATTAAAAAAAATGTTTTTTATTCATATCATCATTTCAAATGATTATTTGTTGAAAAAAAGTTACATTTGGTTATACAAACATTGTTTACGTTCAAATTCAATTGGAGCAAAGGTTTTGGCGGTGCTCCTCACAAACAGGTTTTCCGCATCGTGAACAACATTGGCCTGTTTTGTGGTCTTCTTTGTGGGAACAGAAAGCTTCTTCCACAAAATCTTCTTCGCCTGAGGACTCGTCGTCAAAATACTTGACGGGCTCACGCCTCCGCAGCGCATAATTTTTTTCGGCACGTCTCGTTGCCATAACTATCTAAAATAAAATAAGTTTCAATAAAAATTTAAAAAAAAAAGAAAATTTGAAAAAAAAATTTTTTTTTTGAAAAAATTTGAATTTTTTTTTTTTTTTACATATTTCTTATAATGCCTTATAGCTTATAATGCCTAAATATGCTCGAAAAAAACAAAAAATTTTCTTTCGAAAAAGTCCACTTTTACTTACGTTTTCCATGAAGGGGGGTCAAATCTGTCCTGCTCCGATTTGCTCTCGACACTGTTCCTTGTGTAATTGACTGTTCCAGCTGTCCTCGTGCACTCTCGAACCTTCCTACCCCCACTTTCTTTTAGTACCACTGAGATGGCGCGCAAGTCGCCGGTGATCGAGAAATTCCGACAAGTAATTTTTGCCCGGACAGATTTGACCCCCCTTCATGGATAGAGGGTTAAGTAAATATAGATAAATATTGCTCTATATATATATATATTAATCATAGGTATACAACATAAACTGCACTTACAAATTAAATAACCTTTAGGTATATTATAAGTTTTATCTCACCCAACTACAATTAAACTAAACCAGTCTTCTACAACCAGCCCTAAATCACTTAGTTATATCAATTATTATTTGTGAGATGGATTGTACATTAATAGTTAATATTTAATAATATTTAATATAATTTAAAAAATCGATAATGTGTAAATAAATAAAATTAATAACAATAATAATAAATAATAAGTAAATAATAAATAATAATAATAGTAAAATTATAACAAAATAATGAATAATAATAATATAATCATTTCATAATATAATAATATTTAATATGATACGACATAATAGTTAACAAAAATAAAGTAGGTCTGTTATTTGTGTACAAGATGATCCCTAGGGACCACTTGTACACCTAGAAGGGAACCATCTTGTCCCAAACTCAACTTTTTCATTTATTGCTCGGTAACATAAACTATAAGTGCTCCACTATTACCATGCCAACCAAAAAACAAAAAAACCAAATTGAGCCAAAAGCCACGAAGACAACAATGATTGCAACTGGCAGTATACAATAAAAGTTTCCCCTGCCACTTTTCTCGCACTCTTTCCCACAAATCATTTGTTGTCGTTGGCGGCGCATAATATGCGCATCCAAAGCCAAAGCCAGACATTTTCTATTGGATTTAAGTATGGGCTTCGAGCTGAAGACTCCATTGTCTGAAACAGATGAAATTGGAGCCAATTTTTCAATCTGAAGAATAAATGAAAGCGTTATCATGTTGGAATATAAGATTACGTTCTGGCATTGTCATATTTTCAATCGTTTCCAGTAAATTCTTTTCCAAAATGGACTTATAGATATGTTGGTACATTATGCCTTCAATTCGGTATATTGATCCCACACTGTACGCTGTAATGCACCCCCATATCATAACTGAACCACCACCGAATTTGACTGTTTGTTTAACATGACGAGGTAAAAGAGGTTCGCCTTTCCGTCTTCAACACCAGAAACGTCCATCCGATGAAATTCTATTGATTTTAGACTCGTCAGAGAAGATAACGTTTTGTTCAGTGTTTTGTATTCAAAGTTAGATATTTCATGCAACATTCAAACGAGCTTTAATATTTTTCTTCGGAAGACCAGGTTTCTTCTTTTTCTCACTCGACTCGAAATTAGCTTTTTTCAATGCTCTTCGAGCACTTGCTAATCTTCTTGCCAACGTCACTCACCAATAATTTCGCAGCTATCGATGCCGTTGTTGCAGCTTCAGAAGTAATGTAGTGCGTTAATGTTCTTTTATCTTGACATGATAATAACTTAGGACCACCTCCGACAGAAGTTGGTACAACCACTTTTTAATTTGAAAAAAAATGTTATTTTTTACCGCTCTAGGCTGTGGCTTCATGATAGAGTATTAAGACGTCTCTTCATGATAGAGTATTAAGTATGTGCAGACAACACTAAACTATAACTAGCAGAGTACTTCTCGTCAAAGGCATCGGTAGTATTTGTTCACAAACTTTGTATTCACAGTCCCGAAGCATAGGCGTCCTAACGCGAAGCAAAACTGATTACATGAGAAACATTCGTATTCATCACAAAAAAAAGAGATATCGAGATTGTTCAATTTTTTTGCAATTTTTTTTTTAAGATCTATAAGATTGTACTTTATACTACGTACCTACACCGTTTCTTTTTTTATTCCAATTGAAATATCAAATAAAAATTCATTTTTGTTGAAATACCATACGTGTGTTCACTTTTGCTCCTTACTGTAGTTCTATGGTTCGAAAAAAAAAAACTTTTTTTATAGTTGTAAATATATATGCCGCCTTGGCTGTGTCCTGGTTTAAAGAGCTGAAAAAAGTTGATTTTTCGCGATTTTTTTTTGTAGGGGAGAAACAACTACGCTCCTTAAACTTTTGAGTGTATTTTAACATTGGCGAATCGAATTGGCGGGAAAGGTGGGGTGTGCAATTTTTATCTGAAACGCGAAGACTAACATTATTAATCCACATATATTTTTATTATCGATGGACTAAAAAGTATCTAGAAAAAATCGTGAAATCATATCAATTTTCGAGCTTGAGCGAAAAAGTGACGATTTTTACCATTTTTTTTTTTTTTGCTTTATTCGTTCAATACAAATGGTATAAAATGACTTTTTTACCAACGTTTTTAGTTCATTCAGGATACTACCCGATGCTCTAGTAAATGAACTTTCGTTCGGGTCGTTAGGTCAAATAATTTTTTTGCTATCGATAATTTGAAAAAATCATAAAAACGAGATGTCGAGAAAAGGCGCTTTAAAGTTGTCGGTCGGGAAATATCAATTATTGGTAAGTACCAATAATTGATATTTCCCGACCGACAGAAATCATAAAAAAGAGATTTCGAGAAAAGGCGCTTTAAAGTTGTCGGTCGGGAAATATCAATTATTGATACTTACCAATAATTGATATTTCCCGACCGACAACTTTAAAGCGCCTTTTCTCGACATCTCGTTTTTATGATTTTTTAAAATTGTCGATAGCAAAAAAATTATTTGACCTAAGGACCCGAACGAAGGTTCATTTACTAGAGCATCGGGAAACAATCCTAAATGAACTAAAAACGTTGGTAAAAAAGTCATTTTATACCATTTGTCATAACAGTCACTTTTTCGCTCAATCAATAGGAATAGGATTAGTAGCTTGCCTGTTCTCGCATCTGTACCTTCCAAAATACTTCGAAATTACCGATTAAACATAAAAAAAAAACACAATTTTTTCGACCCCCTAAACCAGGATAGTGCCTTAATATGGGAAAAAGGCATCAGCAAACATCGACGCAGCAGATATGTAAATTCATCGGACACCATAGCGATTAAGCAACGAAAGCAATTATACTGTAGACACACACATGCATCCACACACACACACGCGCACACATACACACACATAACATTATATTGTGCTGGAGCGTTTTTGGTGTCTGCGATTGGGCGGACTTATTTAGATTTGAGGTAAATTGCAAAATATCGGTCCACCTGCAGTGGACAGTAGTAAATTGGCTGCGGATATGGCAAAGCTGCGCACGCAATAGATAGAGAGAGATCCTGTTGAACCCAAAGGCTACTTACAAAATATCTAGGTGTTTACTCGCCATATACTTCACCTATTACATATGTATGTACGCTTCCAGCCGTACATAAATTTGTCCATTGTGTGTACGAGTGCTCGTATGTACGCTTTGCAAATGCGCTATATAATACAGTCAAAGTTCTCACAGTATATGTGCTCGGGGCAAAGTTCCATTCTCATATTTCAACTAACCTTAGTCCTTGGGGCTGCTGTATTTCCGTATTTCATTTCGCAGATCATTTTGATCTTCTTTTAATAGAATGATCAGACTTTTCTACCAATGAACAATCATCAACGGTACGAATCTATGTAGATTTGGTCTGCATACATGTGCATCGCTATATACACATTGACAGAACGGCAAAGGCTAAGTGTGCAAGGCATTCTCTTCTGCTGCCTCATTTACCATTCACCCTTATGCCTGGTATTCGCGATACGGTAACGGACACCGTTGACGTGATACAACCACCGATACCACCACTGATGTCGGTGCTTCTAGTATTTTAGCCTCCTCCACCTATGCATGACCGGGCTGCGCATTCCATGTGTCCTAAGTGTATCGCATAGGGTATATCGATTTGGCAAATACCAATGCCTGTTGAACCGTTGTGGTACTTGTTCGAACAAGCTCTGACCTCATGACACTTTGGTGACATTGTGACATGTTACATGTATATAATATGCCAAAAAGACCTTGGGACAAGGAGGGAATTGTATGACGGAATATAAACTGCACCCTATAATATTAGCTTGGCACATAAGTAATGAGCAATTGCATGGAAAGTATATTTTATTTTTAAATTAAATAATTACAATCAAGTACAATAGTTATTTATTACTTCCCTCCATCTAAGGGCTTTGACCAAAGTCAAAGCCCTTTCGCCGTCGGAGCTTTTAGACGATCCTACGAAAAATTCTCAAGGGTCCAGACGAATTGCTCATTACTCATGTGCCAACCTAATATTTTTCGTTCGTCTTTGCCTCTAGAGATTTTCATCACGGTCGCGTTTAATTTATATGATTATATTAGCTAGCTTCTGAGCTCCAGTTGTCGTAGGGGAAACCAACGTTGCTTTCTGTTCAGTCGTATTGGTGCAACGAAGGACACAATTTGGATTCTCCACAAGTATGGTTTAATTTGTGATTTCCTATTTATGCGATAAAATATATACCTATATATGTTATCACGTTCTCCGTTTCGTGCGAATGGTGGGCTGCGTGGAAGACTAGTGTGGGCGCAGGGCATCGCGGATGTACGTGTGGAATGGTGGGTTGCGTGAAACACTAGAGTAGATGCAGGGCACCTCGGATGTGCGTGTAGTAAGGTGGGGTGCGGCGAACACTTCAACCGCCCAAACTTGAAGAAGATCCACACAAAACAGAGAGCACGATAACATACGGTCGGTGAGAAAATTGAGCGGTGACAAAATTGAGTGGTTAATGTTTAGTAATTTGTTTTTTTAATTGAAGATTATATATTTATACGTAATTTCCCCCAATGTACCAATAATAACTCTGATAATATTTCATGGCAAACATTTATGAACGACAGTATTGTTCTCGGGAGAGGGACAACATTAAGTGGACACTGTTCACATAGCGAGGTCAGGTGGCTTACGCGCACCAACTATGTTAGTAAACAACGTTTTCATGTGCTAACAAATTGTATCTGTTTCTTCATTTCAACAAAGCATCGTTTTAAGTGCCAGTTATTCGATTCACGTAGCAATGAGCAGTCACGAAGAAATTTCCTTGCAAATTAGAAATTTAATTATTTCTGACCGACTTGGAGGGCACAGTTACAGTCATCGGTGAAAAATATAAGGTTTCTAAAAGTGCTGACCATAAAATGTGGAAAAAGTATTTAAAATACAATACAAAAGATAGTTTAAGAGGTCGCGGTCGCAAGCGATGCACAACGGATACATGCGATCGACGCATTGTTAGAGAATGCAGACGCGAACCCATGATAACACGACGTGAATTAGTTGAGAGACTGAACCTGGACATATCGACGAAAACCGTGTCGCGTAGATTGAAAGAAGCATCGTTGCATAGTCGTGTACCTCGACGTAAGCCGTTTATAAACAGCACGAATAAACGCAAACGGCTAAAATTTGCAAAAAAAAATATGTGAATGAGCCAATTTCATTTTGGATAAACGTTGTGTGGAGCGATGAAAGCAAGTTTGAACTGTTTGGCACGAAAAGAAGATCAAGAGTGTGGAGAAAATCGACCGTTGCGTTTAAGGAACAATTTATAACTCCCACTGTAAAGTTTGGCGGTGGTTCCATAATGGTGTGGGGGTGTTTTTCATTTAATGCGGTAGGGAATTTAGTTCTGATCGACACAATAATGAATGCCGATCTATACATCACCATCCTAAACGAGAATTTAGAAGAGTCAGTAGAAAAAATGGGAATGCTGACGACTTCATCTATCAGCAAGACAACGATCCCAAGCATACCGCGAAGAAAACAAAAAAAAATTTCCAAGATGCAAAGATAAAGGTCTTAGAGTGGCCTGCACAAAGTCCCGATATAAACCCCATCGAAAATTTATGGGCCCTAATCGATAAAAAAAATTCCAAAAAAACAAAGAACAAACAAACGGAGTTTTTTGGAGGAAATAAAATCGTCCTGGGAAAATATAGATAAAAACCTTATGGAAAATCTCGTGAAAAGTATTCCAAAACGATTACAAGCTGTAATTAAAGCTAAAGAAGGACACCCGAAGTATTAAATTGCAATATTCGGCATAAAACATTGAGCTATTGAAATGTCCACTTTATTTTGTCCACCTTCGATTTACAATATATTTCTATTAATCCATGTAATTCCCGATAATCATTTTTTTTTAATGTGTATTATATATGAAATTATTGAAGGACTTCAGACAGGTAAGTGAAAATTGTATAGAATGGAATCGATAAAATATTTGATCTGCAATTAAAGACAAGGCGAATCTGCTACTCTTGTCCACTCAATTTTGTCACCGACTGTATATCGGTATAGCCAGAGCTGAGCCCGTCAGCTATAGATATAGTAAAGCGCGGTAAAAAAATAACTTTCAAAAATTGATATCTCAAAAGCTATGGCGCGTCGCCAAAAAACTTTTTTAGGGAAATTTTATAGCATTAAGATGAAGATATATGCCAAAGTAAAGATCGAAATTCAGTTTCCGCTTTTCGGGAGTACACCTTGAAAATGAGGTAGAACACTCTCAGTTGAGTATTTTATTTTAGTTTTATGAAGTATTCTATGCATTTAGTAGACGAGCTGTGGTGCCTTGAACCAACACGCATGCAGTGTATACAAAATAATCGAATGCCACACCAAATACACATATAGCAGGTCGTATTATATAATATGTTACAAATCACTATAAACATCGTCGCAAATCACAAGCAGAAGTTTTCATCAACTTATATATATTTTAGTCCTGTTCACTATTAGGATCTTGAGGGGCTTAATTTTTGATAGTGCAAGGGAATATCCATTTTTTGAAAACCTATTATATTATATAGCACTAGCTTCTACCCGCGGCTTCGCCAGCGTAGAATTTGACCCATAGAAACTTCATTAGAAGTAGAACCTTGCAGTAGGGGGTTTTAAAAATCCTAAAATATGCGTTTTATTATTTGTTTTGAAGAATATTTATATCGAGTTTGAAGTTGATACACGCAAGGAAAGTTTTACATACAAACTTTTACACCCCATTTCATCCCCTTAAGAGTGAATTTTCGAAAAAAACCTTTCTTAGTGCACTTCTACACCTTCTAAGGAACATATGTTCCAAGTTTCAAATTGATTCACGCAAGGAATATAATTTCCCATACAAACTTTGCCACCCTCTTTCACCCCCTTAGGAGTTGTATTTCGAGAAATCCCTTCTTAAACGATTCCTCCAATGTAAAATCAACACCCTCCCCAAATGTCACGCTTCTACCTTTAGCGGTTTAGTTTGAGCAATGAGTCAGTCAGTCAGTCAGGACTTTGACTTATATATATATACAGGGTGGTCCAATAACTTTTAGCACCTTGGATATCTTCGAAACTATAAGGTTCAAAGAAATATTTGCTGAAATGAAATTGCACAGTATGAAAGGGGCCATCCGATAGCGATAATAGTTTTTTTGCAGGTGGAGGTGCTTCGGACATTTGAAGGTCAACTCCATTTTTTAAATGGATCGGTATGTTTTTTTCTGTATCGTGAAAGAGGAGCTTAAAACGAGTTTAACGACCTATAACATAAGGTCATTGAAGGTCATAGAAAGTACAGAAAGGCGTTATCTTACTATAAACGTAGTCATTTTATTTACTACCGAAACTGTAAGTATTATCGGCTTTCTGTACTTTCTATGACCTTCAATGACCTTATGTTATAGGTCGTTGAACTCGTTACAAGCTCCTCTTTCATGATACAGAAAAAAAAACATACCGATCCATTAAAAAAAATGGAGTTGACCTTCAAATGTCCGAAGTACCTCCACCTGCAAAAAAACTATTATCGCTATCGGATGGCCCCTTTCGTACTGTGCAATTTCATTTCAGCAAATATTTCTGTGAACCTTATAGTTTCGAAGATATCCAAGGTGCTAATAGTTATTGGACCACCCTGTATATAGAAGATAGAAGATCGATAGATAGAAGATAGATAGATAGATTGCCTCTTATATATATATAGATAGATCGAAAGAAGAGGACGATAGATTGAACAATCAATGTATGCTCCTGATTGGTGGTTGCGGTTAACATTCATGCATAATTTATGCAACTGCTAAAATATCAATCAGAAGTACTGTTTTTCGCAGTAACTATGGCTATAAAATATTATTGTCCCCTCAGAAAAATATAAAATATGGTTGGAAACACCGAACGTTTCTCTCAGTGTAATAATTTCGTCCGCCCGACGTTGTAACCGGTTTAACAGATACAGTGGGTAAAAAAAGTATTTGTACACCACGTGTTTTTCAAATTGTCCTACGAAAAGAAAAAATGCTTTAGCATTTTATTTTTTTTTCGAAAATTTTTATCGAATAGTTTATTTTTCTTCGAAAAAAAAAAAAACTGCTAAAGTATTTTATTTTTTTTCGCAGATAAACACGCGGTGTTTATCCTGCGATTTGCAAAACTTTTATAAAACGATTATATTTGCAAAACACACGGTGTATAAATACTTTTTTTTATCCACTGTACCTCTCATTTCATGAAGATGCATCAATTCAACGAGGCTCAAACGATGCAAAAATAATTATTCACCACGTAATAGGATCCTCGAATCAGATTCCGCTTGATTACGCCTTCTGAAGTAATCTTTTTTTTTATTTCACATTACAGATAACGTGGATTGATGGTTTAGGCACTGTTCTCCACAATGGGATCGAAAAATTCGAGGAGCCGTACGATGGTGGACCATTGACCACGGTGAGGTCGGTATTGAGGGTTATGCCCCGCAAGGAACACGACAACACCACCTTTACTTGCCAGAGTCAAAACGCTGCTGACCGCACACCCCAAAATGCGAAGCTTCGAGTCGAGGTTTGTAATATCCTTTCGCGCAATGTACTAAACTTTACATACAATGCATACATAAACACTACGCTACACGTGTTCCTGTAATGTAATATACCAACGTAGTCTGAATTACCCCCCGTTTTAACTCACCACGCCCCTACATCCGCCGATATGTACATGTACTCGTATATCTAAGCTTAAGGCCAAGTCGACGGCAGTATGGAAGAACGTGCTATCTCAAATTGTGATAGGAGAACGTGCTATCCCAAATTGTGATAGAAGAACGTGCTATCTCAAATTGTGATAGAAGAACGTGCTATCTCAAATTGTGATAGAAGAACGTGCTATCTCAAATTATGAGAGAAGAACGTGCTATCTCAAATTGTGATAGAAGAACGTGCTATCTCAAATTGTGATAGAAGAACGTGCTATCTCATATTATGAGAGAAGAACGTGCTATCTCAAATTGTGATAGAAGAACGTGCTATCTCAAATTGTGATAGAAGAACGTGCTATTTCGAATTGTGATAGAAGAACGTGCTATCTCGATCAGTCAACATATTTTCATTGATACAGCACTGGTATTTGGGGCACCTTAGTATACAGAGCACTTTTTCTGTAAGGTTATTTAATTTTCTAATATTATTTAGCTCGATAATAGAAAAAAATTAAGATATGTTTGAATAAACAACTTTATTTTAATCATCAATATATTTATTTATATGCAATTTTTAGAACCTACAGTTACTGTAGGTTCTAAAAATTCCATATAAATAAATATATTGATGATTAAAAAAGAGTTTCTAATGCGATTTAGCTCGATAATAAAAATTAAGATATGTTTGAATAAACAACTTTTTTTTAATCATCGATATATTTATTTATATGGAATTTTTAGAACCTACAGTTACTGCAGGTAACTGGTAAATTCCATATAAATAAATATATTGATGATAAAAAAAAAAGTTGTTCATTCAAACATATTTTAATTTTTTTCTGTTATCGAGCTAAATCATATTAGAACATTAAATAACTTAACAAAAAAAGTGCTCTGTATACTGAGGTGCCCCAAATACCAGTGCTGTACCAATGAAAATATGTTGACTGATCGAGATAGCACGTTCTTCTATCACAATTCGAGATAGCACGTTCTTCTATCACAATTTGAGATAGCATGTTCTTCTATCACAATTTGACATAGCACGTTCTTCTCTCATAATACGAGATAGCACGTTCTTCTATCACAATGTGAGATAGCACGTTCTTCTATCACAATTTGACATAGCATGTTCTTCTCTCATAATTTGAGATAGCACGTTCTTCTATCACAGTTTGAGATAGCACGTTCTTCTATCACAATGTGAGATAGCACGTTCTTCTATCACAATTTGACATAGCATGTTCTTCTCTCATAATTTGAGATAGCACGTTCTTCTATCACAGTTTGAGATAGCACGTTCTTCTATCACAATTTGAGATAGCACGTTCTTCTATCACAATTTGGGACAGCACGATCTTCTATCACAATTTGAGATAGCACGTTCTTCCATACTGCCGTCGATATGTTCATAATTTATGCAACTGCTAAAATATCAAAAAGCAGTACTATATTTTTGGCAGTAACTATGACTTGAAAATATTATTATACTCTCAGGGAAATATAAAATGTGGATAAATAAACCTCAGTATTGACTCAGTTTATTTCATGGAAAAATGATGAAGAAATTGGGGTTTAATTTTTTTTAGATAAAACTAGCAAAGTGGTACCAACTCAAAAAAAACAAGCTCAAAATAGTGCATCAGTTTTCTCACACAATCGCGCATGCTGAACGTGCACACATTTACACGCATCACACACGGACTTGCAGCAACCGTCGCCTATTGGGCCTCTGCTCTTTGCCGTCGTGTGAGTAGCAGACGGTTGCTGTGATGTCTGGCGGTACTGTGACACGGCTCGTAGCCAAAAACTACGTATTCTTCAATACCATCGTGACCGCGTCGAAATTTCGCCGCATGTGATGTATGGCCCTAAGGTAGTAGTCTCGCCACAGTCACGTTGAAAAGTTTATTATCCGCTCAATCCATGAAAGATGATATTGCGAAATATCCTTGTAATGTAGTATGTACATCCTATCGGGATGTAAAAACTTATAAAGTAATAATGAAAACGCCTAATATGTTTACCTAACCCTCACTTTTGTATCAGACTATCCATTCCGGCAACTAATACATAGATACTCTGCGTATACGGATATGCACACGCTACCGTAATCTAGTTCTAGTCTGTTCCAGTCGCTTCGTGGCGCTAGCGTCGCTAGACATTGCTTCATTTAAATCGCTATATCACTGAAACTAGACGGTAAAAATTCGTGATTTTTTTTAATCCATTTCGTCATATGTTCCTCTGTAATTGTGAAATTCTTTTAAAAAATCTGTAGAAAGGTTTCGATGTTATTGCGTGAAAAGTGAATTTTTCCACTGCTCCCCATAAGAACACGTGTAAAACCGTGAAATCTTTGATTGTCAATATCTCGAAAACGGGACAATGAATACTTTTGAAATTTTGCGGGTAATAATTTAATAGTGGCCCGAATTAGTCCTGAAAATTAAAAAAAATCTATATAAGCCGCCTTGGCAAGTCACTACCTTAATGACCATACGAGATACTGTAAACTAATAATCTGATGTTTTCTATTGAGTCCTTGATGAACCATCTTGTACGAAAGCAATGCCATTTGCAGCCTGAAACTCTCACTTATCGCGTTCCGCAATTCGATTCTGTGTTAGCCAATCTTACACATATTTCAGCCTCACCTCGATAAAAAAGTTGCAATAGTGTCGTTACATATGTGCATGAAAATATTTATAGCATGCGTTTGTGTTTTACAGAAACGTTTGCGCCAATCCTCCTGCGATAACATTACATAAGTCTTATTACTATTCAGTGAAACGAACATAAGCAAAACTCATGGATGTATGAACGTACAGTGTTTTTACGACCAAGAAGGGGAATTTCGATGCGAACAATATTTGAGCGTCGTTTTAACGTCAATCGGCATTAGGCAGTATTGTTGTCTAGAAATTTGAAAGACATGTTTATTGTTAATTTTATTTTTTAATTCTACACACCTTTCTGCATACATATGTGAAAACCGTTTAAGGGGCCAGTCCACTTTGGAGCCACGAAAAAAAGGCTATTTTCGCAATTTTTTTTTTTGAGGATTTTATAAAAGATATGAATATAAAAGTTGTTGGGCTTGATAAATAAAGTCTTGAAATACATTTTTTTTTAAATTTTAATTCATTTTTATTCACTTTTAAGTACAAAAACTATAGTTTAACGTAACGCCTCAAAAATAGGTGGGCTAGGTAGCTCCATCACAACTCGGCAACGGCTTGTCTGAAACAAAAAAATCAAAGTCCATTAGATTCAGCATGACATCAGCTACAAAATGACCCTCGGATATAAAGTTTTATCAAAAAATAAAAAAATGGCAGATGAAAAACGAAAAAAGTAAAAAAAAACGCGTTTTTTTCGCAGTTTTTCGCAAAAAAAAGAGTAAAAATCAAAATTTCAAAACCATCGAGGGTCATCTTGTTGCAAATCATGTTTACAATATGTGGTTCAAATTTCAAGAGAATCGGTTTATTAGTTTTAGAGATACGATGGAGCTAGATTTTGAAAACGTTGTTTCGAGAAAAACGCGTTTGAAGTTTATACTATGAAAAACTCTTACCTAAACTCAATCGACAATTCCTGCACCGTACAAAATCCCTTCTGATTGCTCATCATCGTCGATTTCTTCAAGTCTTGCTTGCTTTCGTTTGGTTCTGGACTCTTTTCCGATCGGCCGACCCATCGCGCTCGGCCGATGGGTCGGCCGAGCGCGCTATACGGTCAGGTAGACGAAATGAGGTCCTGACGTTCAGGTAAAAAAAAAATACTTAGAGAGCTCGGATTTTCATAAAATGTTGACACAATATTTCTGAATGTATGTACTTTCGAAAACAGTAAAAAAAAATCGATTTTTTGAAATTTTCAAAGTGGACTAGCCCCTTAATGATACTCATAAAACTAGCCGTGTTATAGGAATTATAATGAGTAAGCTCGGTCGAGCGCGATCGAGACGCATCAATCTTCAAACGCGTTTTTTTTTTCTTCAAAACTACGTTTTCCAAATCGGCAACCACGATATCTCGATAACCAATCAGCCGATTGAGCTCAGATTTGGCATACAACTTCAATAGACTTCTTTCCATCGTTAGTAGTAGAATTGAGTCGAAATAATTTTTTTCTCCATAGAACTCGTAGAATTGTCAGAAGAATAGGAAAAATTGCTAATAAAAGTTTGGCATACGGCCATTTTTTTAAATATTGTCTTTTTCTGCTGAATCTGGTACCAAACACGACACCATTCATACAGATTGAGAATATGTTTGGATTTTTCTTTTCACATGCATACAACGTTGACAACACTAGTCGCCAATTGGGGGCATTTTCCGAGCACCGTTGTAAACAAACGTGCAAAAATACATAAAAAAACATTTTTATTTTATTTTTCAATTTGTACATGTTCTTGAAGGATGAATAAAGATGTATAAAAAAAATCAAAAAGAAAACTGGAACGGTTTAACCCGTATAATACGATCCTAAAAATCACCTAAAAAACAGCGCTCTTGACAACAATACTGGCTTAAACCATTTTACGCTGACACTGAAAGAAAATCTTCTCATTTTTAGGTATTTGTTCGAGCATAACTTTTACGAAAAAGCGAAGTTAAGTATCTTTTTTTCGCAGGTTCGCTATGCGCCGAAGGTATCTCTGAAAATACCACCCGAATCATCGAAAAAGAAGAATGGACGCATTGTTGAGGGCTCGGAATTGCGGTTCAAATGCCGTGCCGAAGCGAATCCACCGGACATGGAGTACTGGTGAGCACGCGAGCAACTTTACCTTTCGTACAGTAATATATATATATATATATATATATATATATATATATATATGTGCTTGATATGACATACGAACCTCATTGAAACACGTATAGAATCACACGGGGAGAGGAAGCAAGACAGGTCTCGCTAGTTCGCTGGGATCAATAATATCTAAAGAAAAAAAAAGAGGGGCAATGTAAAATCTGGGACAGGCGCGAGTTGAATCGTATTCCGCATGTCTTTACCGGTGTATTACATGACATAGGATCAATGACTAGGTGATGATATCGTCAACGGATCGGTGACTGATATCGATGTAAGATCGATTCGATTGTGGAAACCCAATGAGTATTGACTGCGTGCAGAGCAGGGTGGAGGTAATGAAATCGAACGCAGCGCCCGCAGTGGACAAAAATTGCAACTATTTATCCGTCAAATCTGTATGAGCTATATCTGTATAGTACGAATTTATTTTAATCAAATGTAAAACATTGTTTTATTAAAAATGGGTCACGACAGTTGCTGTGTAATAAATTGCAAAAATTGCGGTAGAAATAGTAAATGAAAATTTTATGGTTTCCCTACGGCAAATTGGACGTTCAAAAAACGTAACAAATGGATAGCTGCAGTTAGAAGAAAAAAGTAAGCATTTTAAGGTTTGCCTTATGCCACGAGCTTGAAGTATTAAACTTGAATCATGTTTAGGCATTATTAACCCTTTGAAGCATAGTGACATACTGGTATGTCACCTACTTCCACTCTGTTTTTCTTGAATAAAAAATTTTTTTAGCGCATAACGACGAATGTAAATGTATAATTAGGATGGTAGGAGATCAATTGTTACTACAATATCACTATTAAGGGCTTATGTTGCACTTAGTGGATGTTGATCATCACTACAGTACAAAAAAACACGTTTTTTAGACAATAAATGTAATTGTGCCTAATCTAGCAGGTAAACCATACACAAAAAATGAATTCAGAGACGTTTTTTGGGTCGCTGATTACGAATTCGAGCTCAAAATCCAGAAATTCAAAATGGCGAATCCAATATGGCGGACCAAAACCGGAGATTTTACTGGAATTACTAAAACATCGGAGTTGCTCAATATGTTGATGCTGTTATACTGAATTTCTAATAGAATTACGCTTTTAGCATTACCCGGAGCTAACGGCGAGGACGTGGCAAGTTTCTTTTTTAATTTTTAATTTAGAACTTTTTAAATTTATATATTTTGACTGGTTTCAAAATTAGCGACTTT
Organism: Ophion ventricosus; assembly: GCA_963932345.1. Lineage (NCBI taxonomy): Eukaryota > Metazoa > Arthropoda > Insecta > Hymenoptera > Ichneumonidae > Ophion > Ophion ventricosus. Next base: position 5,852,602 of record OZ010711.1, on the reverse strand, counting down.
AATAACCCTAAAGCACCGAGTTTCCTCTCCATCAAGAGAATTTTATGTTTCAGTTCACCAGTTATTTTTAAATTATAAGCTCAGATTAGTATCAGTGACCAACCCAGATTTATGTTTCATTATCCTAGATTGGAACTGCCATTTTTATTGTTCAATTTTGAACTGAGATTCGAATGTAAACGACTCAAAAAACCCCTGCATATGGATTTTCATCTTCATCAAGCTACTTTGAGCATTTTGGTCCGTCATATTGGATCCGCCATCTTGAGTTTCCAAATTTTCAGTGCAGATTTGTAATCAGCGACCCCGAAAACCCCCGAGTAACAACTTTTGCTTTCATCAAACAATTTTTGCATTTGTGGTCCGCCATATTGGATCCGCCATCTTGAATTTTCAAATTTTGAGTGCAGATTTGTAATCAGCGACCCCGAAAACCCCCGAGTACAAAGTTTTGAGCTGATTGCACGTAAGGAAAAATGTATGCTTCAAAGGGTTAAGTCTTTCACGTCCCTGGCGCGCTTAGCAGTTACCACCAGTTTCCCCTTAGATTGAGTTTGAGGTTAGTAATTCATATTCTGACTTATACTCTCGATGGTGATGTTTAAAATTATGCTCATTTCGGTCTGACAACAACATTTTATTTATCATTAATGGTACAACACCAATATATGTTTGTTAAATTTGGCGCATGGAACGATACAATATTTTGGGGCATTGGGGGGGGAGGGGGTCGTTATTAGCTATTTTTTTCACCCTTAGACCCTATGTCCTAAGCGTCACGGTAATTGAGATATGATTTTTTTTTTCATTTTGTTTTAAATTACCCGCGCCATTAAATCGTCGGATCTTTTTTGTTTGTGGTTGTTATAGCACGAAATAACTTTTGTTGTATTATTCAATGTATGTTTATTATAAATAAATCATTATTTTATACAATTGGTTTCAAGAAAATGACTCATAAGCTTCCGAAGTCTTAAAAATGTGTAAATGTATGAAAAATGTCAACTTCTAAATTAATTTAAAAAAAAAACTAGAAGCTATTTCGAAGTTAGCTTTGTTTAAAAAAGTTAGGACCTTTCCGACGGTATGCTACATGTCATAGAAATAATTCATTATGCGGTCAAAATAAGAGATACTAGTTTGCCAGGGGCAGGGTTGAGAAAAGACTTTTTATGTTTCCGATGTTTTTCATTAAACTTGAGTTATAAATTTTGCTCAAATTGACCTCCTTTACTCCGTATGCATGCAGCAAAAGTTATTTCGTGCTGTTACAATCACAAACAAAAAAGTTATGACGATTTAAAGGCGAAATTAAGGGTACTTAAAAAAAAACAAAAAAAAATAATATCTCAATTGCCATGACACTTAGGACATAGGGTCTAAGGGTGAAAAAACTAGCAAATGACCCTCCCTCCCCAAATCCCCAAAGAAATTGTGTCGGTCGATGCGCCAAACACCGTGAATAGATTCATTTTTCTCGGCTTATAAAAAAAATGACAAGTCAATAAAAAATACATTTTAAAGAAATTTTATTTACTTTTCTTCACTTTACTGAAAGGAAACATTTCTTGCCGCTTTTGGTCAGACAAATTTATTCAATGCAAACAAATTAAATGCAATTGTGGCGCGATTTTATCTTTTATAATTTATCACAATATTATATAACCAAAATAACAGAGCTTTTGACAGATGCGACAAAAATACGACCGCTATGCAGTGCGAGTATTGCGCACGGAGCCAATGTGATCATGCCTGTTTTAATCAGAAAGTCACAATTGCTGATCATTAACCTAATTCGAAAGCTTTTAAATGAGCAACTTGGAGTTGGCATATAAGCGCTGCATGAAACTTTTGAATTATCCTAGCGATTTCGATTTTCGTTGAAAATACACGAATTTTCTCAGACCCGAACTGTATTGCCTCAATATTTGATAAACGGTGGTATCACATCAAAGCGGTACAGTTGGATGTCGATGGATACGATTTGGAACGCACGATGTTCCATTTATAGCGTTACACTCGTGAGTAGCGGTATACAGCAGCCAGTACGACGAACACGGCAACGACAAGGCGTATCGATCCCCCGTCCGTGGACGCGAAAACAAGCGAGCCATCTTGGTACTTGAAATTCCCTCGGTGCTCATATTCACAGAAATTTACTCTTTTCGTTCCCTCCGTGCAATTCTGATGCGGGAAGGATAAAGTGGTCTGAATTATTTTGTTTTTTTTTCTTCTCCGCTACGATGTTATTTTTCCGGTTCTTTACGCTGAGTGAGAGGATGGAAACATGGCAAAAGGCCTCCGTTGTCTAGAATGCGACGGACACGAACGAAAGTAGCGAAGTTACGGAAACTTCCCATAAAATAATTACCCTTATTTTATATGTTATCTCTTTATTGATATTGAGGTTTCAATTATTTATAAACATCAGAACGAAACCATTTTTTTACAACACAGATATTACACCGATGCAGTAATTCATATAGAAACGTGTATATAAAATCAATCGAACTCGTAAAATAAGTCGTTCTCATCCAGGCAATCAACGGGGCAAGATACATTTAGGATACCGAAGAAAACTTGATTTTTGTCAATTTTTTTTCTCAGCCAAAACAACGAGTGTTCTTATAAAACTTTTAAGGGTGTTTAATCGACTATAAAATAATACAAAAATAATATTTCTTTACTAAATTATTTATTTGTTTATTAAATATTCGTGTATGTTTATGACACTGCGCCGCACATAGGAGTATTTGCATGATAAAACCGTTCAAACGTCAAAATCCGTAAGTAAGTAAAATATCCCGACAAGATTATTGTTCTTCAAGCTAGATAACCCATCTATCAAACGGCATGCTTAAAAATTCCCCCCGCTCTTGCCCCTCGTCGTACAGTCAGTCGTAACCCAGCCATTGTTTGAATCGCATGCTTCTTGTTCTCGGCATTTTTGCTCGTGGTATTTTTTCCTCCTGCTATTCAGTTTTCGTGTGGTCGAGTTTGGCCAAAAAACCTATTGAACATGGAACACGAAGGTATGTACTATACTGTAAAACAAAATTATATTGATTTTCAGTTTATATTGTGCGTTGCAAACGATTGTTTATGAAGTCCTATTCGGGTAGTCATGATAACCCAAAATTATGAGATCATAGTGTTTTTGTTAATATGTATGGTCTTGTCGGGTTAGGATTTTTTTTATGAAAATTAACTTTAGATTTGTGAAAATCATAAACTGCCGGAAAATTGTCCGCCGAAGCCCGCTATTTTGTTTTTTTATCACTTTAAAATTAATGAGTAAAATGTTGAATTATTTCAACTTAGTGATCTTTTGTTATTTTTCTTCTGAAGATGTTAAAAAACATCTTCTTAAAAAACAACTGGTCTATAAACCAGTAAGGCAGTTTAATGCACGATCTGAGCCATTGTAAGTTGTTTTTTAAGAAGCGTTCATCTTTGTTGCTTGCCGCTGTTCATTTCTTCTTGGAATCGCTCTTGAAAAACTTCAACGCACCGACTTATACCAGTTTTTTGGTCCTCTGGACAATTCGTAATTTTAGCAAGTTTTTCTTCCAACAGCGAAAACTTCTCATCTACTTTCTTCCCCTTAAAATCTTAAAAAATGTCATATAATTCACTTCGGGTAAATGTCTTGAAGATTTCCGAAGAATCTGCAAGAAAAATAACAAAAGATTACTAAGTTGAAATAACTCAACATTTTACTCATTAATTTGAAAGTGATTAAAAAAACAAAATGGCGGGCTTCGGCGGACAATTTTCCGGCAGTTTATGATTTTCACAAATCTAAAGTTAATTTTCATAAAAAAAATCATAACCCGACAAGACCACACATATTAACAAAAACACTATGATCTGATAATTTTGGGTTATCCTGACTACCCGAATAGGACTTCATAAACAATCGTTTGCAACGCAAAATATAAACTGAAAATCAATATAATTTTGTTTTACAGTATAGTAAATACCTTCGTTTTCCATGTTCAATAGATTTTTTGGCCAAACTCGACGACACGAAAACTGAATAGCAGAAGGAAAAATACCACGAGCAAAAATGCCGAGAACAAAAAGCATGCGATTCAAACAATGGCTGGGTTACGACGGACTGTATGACGAGGGGCAAGAGCGGGGGGAATTTTGAAGGATGCCAGTTAATAGACGGGTTATCTAGCTTGAAGAATAATAATCTTATCGGGGTATTTTACTTACTTACGGGTTTTGACTTTTGAGCGGTTTTATCATGCACGGAGAGAATTAAAAAGTACTTTTTGTCGTGAATTTCACGGTAAAAATTACCGTGATACATTTCAATGTGGTGACAAGTGAGAAAAGCATAATAATTCGTATGCGACAAGTTTTTTTTAACTCACGTTACAGAAAATTTCAAATACGTAGCTAAAATTTTACTATACAAGAAGGGTAGCGCGCACGATAATTTTTACCGAGAGCACGATACATTTTCCTATAACACTCATTAAATTTTATAATAAATCTTAAAATAACTGTTATAAAGACGATACTTTTTTATAGACATTTTTGAAAGGCATAAAATAATAAAATGCACAGTCAAATTTCGCTGATATTATACATTTTTTTAAATTTAAGTTTTGCGTATTTTGTTACACATGAAAATTTACTAGAAAATCTGGTAAAATTTTCTATCTGAAGAAGAAATTTTATTTTTTTTTCGTGAAAATCTGTGTTTTACTCAGTAATAATAAGCGAAGTTTCAGGGTTGTCATCTGGTTACCGTTACTGCACGGTAATTTTTAACATTTAATTCTCTCCGTGTGCAAATACTCTTATGTGCGCCGTTGGTATCATCAGTTTCTGTACATCCTGGCAACTCCAAATATTCTCTGAAACAAACCAAAGTATTTTTTTTTTTCATCATTATCGTGTATCAATTTCGTCAATGAGCTATAAAAATTCAATAAAAGTATAAAACTGAACAAATTGTGCGAGTCTGAAAATAAAGTAACGACTCTCACGAAAATATTTCGATTTCTTTATTGCAAAGTGTATTGTTTAATTTTATTTTTTTATCATATTTTAAAGTTCATTGACAATGGTTGATAACTATGTAATTGAAAAACATTAGAATAAGTCAATTGATCGAATAGAACTTTTTTTAATCGTTTACACATATTTCTAAAACGTGTTTTCGAGAAGAACGCGTTTAAAGTTTTCGGTATAGAAAAGTTATAGTTATTGAAAACTTACTGCAGTCAGAGGTTAATTTGCTATACCAGGCCCATACAACAACTCCTTGTCTTCATTGTGAAATTCATTTTGACGAATTTGACTGAGTCTACGAGCTGTTCGAGTTTCTTTTAAGCTGCTTAGGCTGCGCCGATCTTGTCTCGTAACGCGCTACTCATCGTAATTGTCGGCAAAAATTTTTAACTGCTATACACTGGTTATATTCAACTCAATCAATCACTTTTAAAATATATGAGTATCCTCCATTAAATACTCTCGCAGTAACAAAGGCGGAAATTTCTACTATTTTCATTCTTGCATTCAAATGTTTCGGAGCTAGACGCCACACTGTAGAATTAAATGTCTCGTTCGGGTTTTGCGTGTTTCCGCCTAAACTCCTAATCAACGGGTCTTCGTTCAAGAGATCATTATACAGGGTGTCCATTTCATCTCTGCCACCCGAAATAACTCGGTAATTATCGACGTCACAAAAAAATGTTCCAGACAACAGTTGTACGGTGTGAAGGGGGCCATCAAATGCGACCTTTTTTTTTTTATTTCGGTGGAGGCGCTGACGCACAGTGAAGGTCACCTCCACTTTTTTAAAGGGAATGGTATATTTTTTTTTTCAATCATCTTGTGGAGCACCTCAAGCCGCATAAAAAACATTTGGGGGTCAAAGTCGTTCAAGGTCATTCAAGGTCAGTATCGATGATACAAATCTAAATATCTCGAATCATTGCCAAATATTTAGTAGTGATCCAAGATATTTAGATTTGTATTTCATTTTAATAGGTGTTCGAAATTAGCTTAAAATGAGAGATATCGGAGATCGTAGTCATCGACAAACACTTCGAATACCTTCTGTTTATTTACCAACTCGCGTTAATCTGTATCGTATGTAGCTCAATCGAGGTTGTCGTTAAGTTTGATTTCGAATTTGGATAAGAGCTATTCGTAGTTTGAAAATGCACCGTCAATTCGAAAAAGTCGACATGATACTGTGTTACGGTGAAGCAAGTAAAAATTCCACAAGAGCGCGTTTGTTGTATGCTGAGCAATTTCCAGATCGACAGTGTCCAAGCCGGCGAACGTTTGACGCGGTAGTCTCGAAAGCTAATTTCGAACACCTATTAAAATGAAATACAAATCTAAATATCTTGGATCACTACTAAATATTTGGCAGTGATTCGAGATATTTAGATTTGTATAATCGATACTGACCTTGAATGACCTTGAACGACTTTGACCCCCAAATGTTTTTTATGCGGCTTGAGGTGCTCCACAGGATGGTTGAAAAAAAAATGTACCATTCCCTTTAAAAAAGTGGAGCTGATCTTCGCTGTGCGTCAGCGCCTCCACCGAAATAAAAAAAAAATAGTCGCATTCGATGGCCCCCTTCACACCGTACAACTTTTGTCTGGAACATTTTTTTGTGACGTCGATAATTACCGAGTTATTTCGGGTGGCAGAGATAAAATGGACACCCTGTATATTGGTATCAAATGCGTTGCTATCAGATAATCGTATACAAGGGACAAACAGGCGGAGCACTCCTACCGCGCGCCGCATACCTGCATGACGCGGGATCGTCCCCTAAGCTATAACTACCAAAATACTTCGAATGGAGCTGTTTTATTATTTTATTATTTATATCGAATGGAGCTATAACATTTTAGGAATATATTCTCAAAGAGTTCTACTATGCATTAGGGCAAAAAAAAGTCGAAAATGTTAACCCCACAAATGCATTTCCCCCTCAATGCTTGTTGGACCTTTGGCTTTTGACTCGCCTTACCCGTGCACACATTTGTTAGGGATTCCCCAGATCCTACCACATCTGTATAGAGATTTGATAGGGACGCTGCACGTAGGCAGTCCACATTGGAATCCATGTTGCAGAATTTTTACTTGAAATTCTCAACCGGAAATTGTTGAGTCTCCCAAAAAAAATTAATATCCTTTCTCTCGTGCACAAATTCGTTGAGTAGTCCCAAGATGCACCCACATCTCTATAGAGATTTGTTAGTGACACCGCGCATAGAGAGTCGTCATTGGGATCCAATCGAAAATTTGTGAAAAGTCACGAGAAAAAAAAGTCGGCGTGTTGAAACATAACCTGCACGCTTCGCGAGCGTTTACGTGTAGGATGATATTATATTAAAGTGCAGTTAAATAAATAACAAATGATAATTACAGTGGATTTTCAGTGATGTAATTCGAATCGATTTTCAAGATATACTGTTTTAAGTGATCTATACTTTTTTACGATAAGATTTATACTTTTTGAAGATCCACTTATCTTGGATATGTATATATTTTGTTCAGAAAATTTATCGCATAGAATGCGATGGGATCCATCAAAAACCGTAACGGATTCTGTTCGATATTGTGGAAATACATTAGAATTCAAATTGGATTCGTACATTGGATTCCAATGGGGAATCCGGATTGGAATCCAATGTACGAGCGCAACGTTTTAGTGTAAGAATTCAATGTGATGACCGATTGGATCCCTATCAGAAAGAGGGAACATGTATAAGAATCCAATTAGATCCCTACGACAACTTCTGCACGAGATTGTTCGGCGATGTTGACTCGTTGATGGCCCCGGACCGCAAGAGGATGAGGAGTCTCCCGAATTTCCGTCGTTGTATCAGAGATAGTTTTCGGTAGGGGGCTCATCATATGATCTCGAAAAGATAGGCAGAATAATTCAAATATTCCCATTTACCGATCATGCGTGATCTCGAAGATACAGATCGTTACAATACAGAACGGTTCCTTTTCCTATTTATTTTTATGCCGATCTGCAAGGCGATAATGTTTGCGAGAAAATATGTTCGCGCGGATATCTTCCCTTTAATGAAGTCGTTAATATTGTTTTCTCCGGTTGCACATATAGGTGGTACATCAACGATAAGAAAGTAATAGGTGACTATACGACGGAAATGATTATCCATAACGCGACGAGAGATCTTCACGACGCAATCGTAAAATGTGAAGTTCACAACGACATTGGGAAGAGCGAAGAAACGGAAACCCTCGATATAACATGTAAGTATTCTCAGCGTTTTCTCGAACGAAGTTATCACATGCTTGACAAACGCCACGATCTTAAATACAAGTCTGGAAACGAAACCGGATTTCAGTGATGTCGTGAGGCACTATAACGAGCTTCTATGTTCTTACCGCTCGCCGCCACACGCGTCGCTGCTGTCGAAGGATGTCTCCCACCTACGCTCTTCTGTGCTCCCACGCTTCCCCCTTGCCTCAATTGTTTTCTGCGTGATGATGCGAAACAAAACCTTAGTCTGTGTATATTGTCATGTTTCCAAAATCGTGTTAAGGCAGTAGTCTGCTTTAGGAGCCGAAAAAAAAGCGTTTTTTCAACAATTTTTTTGAAAGGGAAGGAAATGATTGCGGTAAACGAAATTTTGAGACGATAGTATATTATATTCAAGCTTTAAAAAACAATTTTTATTATTACAAATTATTGAAATTTGCCAAAGTTGTAACGATTTTTCTGGGGCGCCTGGAGTGTGCACTCGTAAATCGGTGCCGGTGATGGAGGTCGTGCGATGCATCTGAAACAGTGGAACCAAATTTTTTTTTAGTTTTTATAAGTTCCTTTTCTATATGAACTAAAAAAATACCGAAGAAATGACGAAATTCCAAATTTTTTCGAAGTTTGAAAAAAAAATTCACTTTAAGTTGCAAAACAAGTAATTTAAATAGTACTTTTGTCCAACTTTTTTAGTTCAAATAGAAGATAATTCAATACTGAAGCTAGATCACTTTGGTTTTTTTCGATCGGACATATATTGTTTTTACTATCGCCGGCACCGTTTTCCAAAACTTGTGAAAATGAAAACTCGAGAAAACGGGCTGTAAAGTTCTGCCCGAGCATTCGCACCTGCTCGACGCTCGGCCACTAAAACTGATCTAGCTTCGAAAATATGTCGAATTGGCCTCTAAAATTTTGAACACATATTCTTGGATAGTTTTGGAATAGATTTAAGACAAAAACGAAAAATCGATTTTTTGAAGACTGTAAAGCAGACTACTGCCTTAACGCGAGTTACATAAATCTTTTTCCATTATAATATTATTGCAGAAAGGTAAAAGTGATTTGGTGTTTGAGCGTGTTTGCGAAAAATTCGTCGATAGGACTAAGCCGTGCGCGATACCCAAATGTCACACCGGGTGCGAGTTGTCGAACGAAAAATGTTCGGTTTCCCGAGTGACAAAAGATGTCAAACGATAGAAAAAATGGTTTCGCGGTGATCTAAATTACGATTGTGTCTATTAATCATTTCGGTTTTCAATATGCTTATTATTTATTCATTTAGTTCTTGTTATTCGTATCCCTATGAAATATACGATGAACTGGGGGTAAGGTTGACGATGCATGCGCCTCGTTCAGGAGACTGAGAGAGACAGACAGAAGTTACACCGTCCTTGATGCACACACATTAAAGTAGTTCGGCTATTTGAACAAGTACGGTGAATGTTCACCAATTTTTGCGGTAAATGATAGTTCAAAGTCCCCTGATTACAATAAGCACATTTTCAGGATCTCTTGTTAGGCAAAATTTTGAATTATTTCATTTTTAAATTTTGATTTTTAACGCACCAACTTATGGAAGAACTCACAATAATGTTAACTGTAAAAAAACTAATCGGTGATTGAGCTTCAGAAAAGTTTCCATCATAAAGAAAATTTATCACAGATTCTGTTTATTTAAAAAAAACATTACTTTACGGTGCTTTTAAAAAAGAAAACATAAAAAAACTTTTGTTTTTGACGTGTCGGAAGCGGATGGCAGACATTACGTTGCCCTGCTGGTAACAGCTGATTGAAGCTTCGGGCAGAGTCGGTAATTGCGGGAATTTCAAATTCATCTCGAGAAACTTTAAAAGTGATCAACATTTTTTTTTTTTTTTTTTTCGTGAATAAATCAAGTTTTACAAATAAATTGTCATGTATAATCTTTTGAAATATTAATTTTTTAACCATAAAAAATATTCATGCGAGTCGGTGCAACTTGAATACAATAAATAAAGGCGAGGACAAAAATTTGAGAACCTTGTTTATTCAGTCAATGTTTTTAAACAATATAAATAAGAATGAATTTTTCCACATTGGAAGAACTCAATGGAATTTTACAATCACTGCACCACATACGTTTTCCGAGCAACGCTGTATCAACTATTCTTCGACCAGCGTTGTTTACGTTTGTTTTCACTTTTTGGCCGAGTTTTTCAGCTTTTTTAAAATTTATTTTTGAGATTGACTCACGTGCTTTAATTCGTCGAATAGCTTCGCTTTTTTCTAACGAATTGACCATTTTTTTTTCTCGATGCCATTACACAGATACATTTTCTTTCGCGTAATAGAAATGTTAGCTAGGTTATGTGTATTAAAATGTCACCGGTACCGGCATGGCGGGGGTGAGAGGGCCAGCGATCCGACTTTATCCGAACATTACTACAATCATGGCGGACTCAATCACTTAACTAGTCAAGTTGAAGTATAAATTTTATCTTTTACGATACTTTTAAAGCATTTTATTACATTCACGTGATAAAAATATTTTCGGCCGAACTACTTTAACAGCAATGCCACGTAGCGGCGAAAAATGTAAATATATGTGGATCGACTACGTATGCCTATCATGTCGTAGCTATCTCCAGACCTGCACATAAAACCGTGACAAACACGCGTACATCTTTTCATATGTCATCAAAACATTGGAATGTGACAGAAGTCCGATCTTACTGCGGAATATCTCCTATTTGGGGCAGTCTCTTCTTTTTGACAATGACAAAGGGCTATCTGCATCAGAAATACTTTGTCACCATAGTAAAATAAACTATTACTGCCGAAATAACGTAACACCATTCGGTTTTTCTCGGCAAATTTTCTCAGTCGGTCCGCAATTTCGACATCCGCCAGTTTCCGTGGAAACGCACTACGGCGCTACCGAGATTTTGCAGTGTGACGTAGACGGCAATCCACCGCCGGAGATTCTCTGGATTCACGAGGATTCCGACCGAATCGTTGCTACCAGTCCGAACATAAGTGTCGTTGTGAGCCCGGAAACTGCCGGTCGTTACTACTGCAAAGCTCACGTGCCCGGATTTCCTGAATTGACCGGTTACGCAAACGTTTTTATTCGGGCACCACCGAGCATCGTGTCGCAGCGTACCCAGTACGTTCCTGACGAAGGTGTAGTCAAGGTAACAAATTGATCTTTCACTCCTTTTTTTTCGTATTTTCGACTTTACGAGGGTTACGAAGCTACTAGGAATCCTTACAACTTTATCATGTCGTCCGTCTATCGCAGCGGATCCCTCCCAACGCACCTTATTCTCTTCACATCTTGGCTTACAATTTGTTAATAATCCATAAAAATAGCATTTAGTGTGTACTTTGAAAAATAACCGAATAATTGCAAGCAATTCGTTTTTGATGAAAATAAAAGACTATTGTCAATTTGACAAAATGTTACGTGTCTAATATTAATAATTATCGGTGCTCGTAAACTTCCGTTGCTTAACAGCCGATAAATTAATTTACAAACTATCTGAACATAAATTAAGTTTTCATTCAATATTAGCTGTGCCCTCGGCTTCATTGGCTTTAAAATCCTATTGATGGCAAATTACCCCCTAAATTCTATTTTTTTTTTAATGACCCGTAACCCGCGATTATCCGTAAATGTTTGTACGTTCGATTGTTTATTCATCAAATTGTCTGATTACGCTCGTTATTATTGCCGTTTGTTTGTTCAATGTGGACGTAATATTTGTTTATTCGTCCGCTTGTTTATTGAAATTGTAATTAACTAAATAGCGTAATGCTCGATAGCCTAAATCCGATTCCACAGTTTAAGCCGTGTTTTTGAAAAAGACCAAGGTAGTATTGTTATTTAGAGCTCTGTTTCGGAAGTGATTCTTACAATGGAACTGTTAAACTGTTGCAGTTTTCTTTCTGAAATTCTTGACATGTTTATTGATCCTTCAATAGTATGTGCAATTAAAAAAAAATATTATCGTGCACGTTTGTACGTTTGTTTACAACGGTGCCTTGGAAAACGCCCCTAATTGGCGAACAGTGTTAGAAAAGTTGTATGAATGTGAACAAAAAAAATCAAACATATTCTTAATCTGTATAAGTATTGTGATGTTTATTACGAGATTTAGCAAAGAAAAAATCTACAGAATGACGGCATGCTAAACTTTGATTATCAATTTTTCCTATTTTTCTGACTGAAAAAAAAACACTGATGGAACTGGAAAGGAAGGTCCTTCCGCGCCCAGCATTGCCGAACCTTGCCCCAAGTGATTATCACTCATTCGGGTCGATGTAATAAGTCTTGGAAGATACACATTTCCGTTGTTACAAGGACGTCTAAAAATGGGTAGATAGGGGAATAGCATGGAAAGACGTGGCATTATTTTGACGTCCGATTCCGATTTTACCAGAGAGGTGGGAGAAAGCAGCAACATCGGAGGGAAAATACTTTAGATTAAGGTCAAGTATTACACGCTCCAACTGTCTCGACATTTCGAACCCTAATGTCGACCAAACGAGACAATCAATTCAGATGGAATTTATTGTGTACATACGATATTGCTGCAGAAACAGTCTGACGGTCGACGTTTTTCGAAATTTTAAAATACTCTACATATCGTAGTTAACATTAATTGTGAATTGCGAACTGCTGCAACAAATTCATGCACATTTCAAGACCGTTAGGCTCTCGACAGTGGAAAAACACACATTTGGAGCGTTGTTGCGGCTGATTTGATGGGAAAAGTAGTATTTTGCCCGTGACTTCATCCATGTGGACTTTAGGATTTGGTCCATAGAGGAGATAATCAAAGAGAGAAAAATGTAAGAAATAAAGAAAGAAGGTAGACTGCCATATTTCTCAGGCACAAGGGTAGACTGACTGACTAAGGGTAAGGGTTGGTAATTAATGAAATGGTAGTAGGTATAAAAGTGCTAACCTTCAACTCCAGTATCATACAATGCCATTGTTGTCTACTGAACTACAGTAAAGGGTCGATTATCCGAATCAATAGGGACCGGACGCCTTTCGGATAATCGAAAATTCGGATAACCGAACAGCAATATTCTGTGGGCGAAAAAAAACGTTAATTTTTTCAATATGATAAAATATCTATATTTAAAAATACAATGAACATTAATATGTTCATAATACAAGTATATTTTTTTGTAAATTGCAAATAACCATTGAATCATTAGATGATATAGAACGAAGTTAAATATGTTTTTAAGAATAATCAACATTCGTACATCTTTGAGTTCTTATCTATTTATTTTTAAATGGGCGCGGATTTTCTTCTGCTTCACAACGGAAGCACGTTTCTTTGCTGTAAAATCTCGCAATCGTTTTAGAAGAAGAAATTGCATTGAACAACATTCAGGCAACAATAATCGTTCGAATAATTGAGCATTCGGATAAACAACATTTTTTGTTTAGATAATCGATATTTTCGATAATCCAAATCGCCATTCGGATAATTGACGTTTCGGATAACTGACGTTCGGATAACCGACGCTCTATTGTATATGAGACATTCTTCATCAACTGGGCCACTGTTTTTTTTCAACCTCTCAAGTTTTTTCAAAATCTGCCAGTTTGAAATATTAGTCAAAAGGAAGGTCTGTGATTTTTTTTAGATTTTTTTAGGCGTCCGTTCAGGATTTTCAATTTTTCATTACGAACACTGTATCCGAAAAAATATTCATCAAACAAAAAAAAACACAAGAATAAAAACTTTTTTATTTTTTCCGCTTTATCGAAAAAAATCAAAATCATAATTTTTCTGCATTGAAAACATTGAAATTTGGCAAAAAAATGAGAATAACATTTTTTTTAACCTAATAACACACTTTTGATTTTGGTACAAATTTTACAGAATGTCTGTCATTGGGTAAAGAGTCTGCGAAAAAATTTTCAGAATGATACCTGCAATGGTTAGGATGAAAAAAAATTAAAACCCTGCGAAATCTCATAACGGCATATATGCGGTTATGAGATTTCGCAGGGTTTTTATTTTTTTTTCAGACTAACCATTAGGATGAAAAAGGATTAGGATGAAAAAGGATTAGGATGAAAAAAAGGATTAGGATGAAAAAAAAAGTTTGCGGCGACTCTTTGCCAAAAACTACGGATTCTGCAATACCGTCATGACCGCATCGAAATTTCGAAACGTGTGATACACGGCCTTAATATAATCTGACTATTTTTTATAGAGAAATGCTTTATTAATGAGAAACAAAAACAGCGCGTTTCAATGCAACTACCTAACAAATATACATATATAAATCTAATTGTACACGGAGAGAATTAAATGTTAAAAATTACCGTGCAGTAACGGTAACCACACGACAACCCTGAAACTTCGCTTATTATTACTGAGTAAAACACAGATTTTCACGAAAATAAAATAAAATTTCTTCTTCAGATAGAAAATTTTACCAGATTTTCTAGTAAATTTTCATGTGTAACAAAATACGCAAAACTTAAATTTAAAAAATATATAATATCAGCGAAATTTTACTGTGCATTTTATTATTTTATGCCTTTCAAAAATGTCTATAAAAAAGTATCGTCTTTATAACAGTTATTTCAAGATTTATTATAAAAGTGCTCTGTATACTGAGGTTCCCCAAATACCAGTGCTGTATCAATGAAAATATGTTGACTGATCGAGATAGCACGTTCTTCTATCACAATTCGAGATAGCACGTTCTTCTATCACAATTTGAGATAGCACGTTCTTCTATCACAATTTGACATAGTACGTTCTTCTCTCATAATACGAGATAGCACGTTCTTCTATCACAATTTGAGATAGCACGTTCTTCTATCACAATTTGAGATAGCACGTTCTTCTCTCATAATTTGAGATAGCACGTTCTTCTATCACAGTTTGAGATAGCACGTTCTTCTATCACAATTTGAGATAGCATGTTCTTCTATCACAATTTGGGATAGCACGTTCTTCTATCACAATTTGAGATAGCACGTTCTTCCATACTGCCGTCGATATGATATATGATAAATCCTTTTCCCATCACGCGAAATTCGACATGATACTATTGTTGTATCGTGCCAGAATATTCAACACTTTTTTCGCCTGACGGCGTCTACAGTTTCGGAAAATATTGGCAAATATAGAACCGCGACAGTTTATGTGTAACTTTTTATTATTCTTCGAGTATCAAAAAAAAGAAGTTGGAGAAATATTTTGCCGCTTCAGACTCAATATACGAGTTGCGGCGTTGCTATCGGCTTTCATTTTCACGTTTGACAAATGTTAACATATATCGTATTTATTTTTACGTTTGTCTTTTCCACGACAGGTGAAATGCACAGCGATATCCGTACCAAGAGCCGAATCAGTTGTATGGAGTTTCGCCGGTCGGGAACTTAATTTCTCGTCGAACAATACGCCATTTTACGTACAGGAAGAGTACACACCGGAAAGGATAGTCAGCACGGTAACCCTTCGGGAACCAGTATCAACCTACTTCGGGGATTACAATTGTACGATCACGAATAGTTACGGAACCGACTCCGTCATCATCAAGCTCACTACACAGAGTAAGTTTATCTCCTTCGCGTATTGCTTTGTCGTCTTTTTTATCCATTTTTTTTAGCTCTATAGTCGCAACAGTAAAAAAAAGCATAAAATCAACAAGGATGGTTGATAACCCGCAGCGATTGTTGATATGGTATTAGGGGATGTACACGCGATACATTCCCTGGAAAAACAAAACAACTATATTCTCGTCGAATTTTTCATCGTATCGTTTACAATTTACCACTGCCTCGTGAATTTACAATCATACCGTTCTCTCATGAATTGTGTATGTTTGAAACATAGTAGCGAACTGGATTAAAGGATACCTCCTGTTAAACCATGTCTGCTTTTTTCCCCCACCAGCTTGGAAATATGTGTTTCAATTCGTGGGCTTTTTTTAATTTACAATGCGTACTTCGGGTACTGTTAATCGCTGATTTATGAGAGCTTATAAAATGGCCGTTCCCGCTCTTCGTCTGGGTAAAATTACATCCATAACTACTAATCAGAGACTTTCAGATAATGCCAAGACAAATTCTTAATGTTCGCCAAAATAATTACTTCCGGAGCTTATGCAGTCGCCTTCATGCCGTATATATGTTACGAGAAATGCGTTAAACTCCTCATTAAATATCATTCCTAGGAAATATATATATATATATATACACATCGATGGTCCCGAGCGGGTCTATCTTATCTCGCTCAGACCTTTACGCAATAGCGTAATTGAAAGGGTCCCAGATGTACTAGCGTAACTCTCGCGTCCTTCGCGAAGTATCGTATCTCGGCAGACCCTGTTCATTCTAACGCATTTCCGGCCGCGCGTGAGATCCATCGTATCTCCCGCAGCCTTAGAACGGAGTATCGTAACTCGCCGACTGCGATATGCTCTATCGTATCTCAGATGCACCAAAACGTTTCATCGTAAGTCGAAATTTGGTGATTTTTGAAAAACATCACTACTAAGTTCGTTCGAGCTTGAAGAATGCCCAGACAAAATTTTAAATCATTTTGATAATTTTTTGTGCTGTAATTAATTAAAGTAAAACAAGATATCGTATCCCCCCGCGCTCTGAAAGTTCCATTCTAGTTTCTACTCTATCGTAAGTCGTCGAAAATCTCGACGACTTACAATGAAAGAATAAGTTATGTAACGATAACAGTTATGTTATTATTATGACGTGAATGGAAATAATATAATAATTCATTGATTTAAACAGATAATTAATTAATCGTGAAATATAGAAAAATAATAATCGTAATGATATTATTAACACCTTTTGAGATTGGGCGACACAAGAATTGTATTACGGTTATCACTATATCTATTCGTTTGAAAATTGACTGAGATTTCGCGATTTTATTTGAAACAAGAATTGATTACCAGTTACAAGATATTTTATTTTTAAATTTTCTTCCGAAAACTTTACATAGTATGAAACAATTTCATTAGAAAAAAATATGCATTAGGTATATCTCTACAAGCAGCTATTTTTCATACAGTTCCATACAAATTATTAGCACACATACATGTGCTAATAATTTGAATGAAAGACCTTTCGTCGAAGCATGACGGCTGTCAGGGGGAAAGCCTACCAAAGACCTTTCGACCGAAATATATGATGAATATTATGATAATAGTATATTATGTTTCTATTTTCACAACCCTTTTCATGTCTAAAAAATATTCTGCATATAATGCGCAATATTTAGACATAAATGTTGTGATGATTCAGTGACATTTTATTTTTGAGAACGCGAAACTTTCAAACCGCGTTTACTGAAAACTTGCGATTCGTAGATAAAATGAAACGTTCTGGTGCATCTGAGATACGATAGAGCATATCGCAGTCGGCGAGTTACGATACTCCGTTCTAAGGCTGCGGGAGATACGATGGATCTCACGCGCGGCCGGAGATGCGTTAGAATGAACAGGGTCTGCCGAGATACGATACTTCGCGGAGGACGCGAGAGTTACGCTAGTACATCTGGGACCCTTTCAATTCCGCTACTGCGTAAAGGTCCGAGCGAGATAAGATAGAGCCGCTCGGGACCATCGACATATATACACTGCCGGCCAAAAGTTTGAGTACACCAGTCGAAATTTCTTGCCGCACTAAAAGTTAGATAGCGGGCTCAAAAATAAAGATAA
Source organism: Ophion ventricosus (assembly GCA_963932345.1). Classification (NCBI taxonomy): domain Eukaryota; kingdom Metazoa; phylum Arthropoda; class Insecta; order Hymenoptera; family Ichneumonidae; genus Ophion; species Ophion ventricosus. Next base: position 5,834,607 of record OZ010711.1, on the reverse strand, counting down.
TCCAATTTTCCAAGCGGCGTTTTAAAGAAGATAAATTTACCTTCATTTTGCCTTTTTAGAAAAATTTTTACAATTTTTTTTGGGCTCGGTACGCCTTTTTGAAAATGGCTATTTTTCAGCTTTTTCTTGCACGTCTAAAACTGCCCGTATAACTTCTGGCGAATTTTTTCGCTCGTTTTTTCCCATAACAAAACTTAAAGAGGGTATCAAAACCTACATTTTCATTTTTTAGAAAGTTTCGTACGATTTTTTTTCGTCCCAGTATTGCATTTTTACCTAAAAAAGACATGTTTTAGAAAAATAGGCGTGGTCCAATAAATATGAGGTTTCAGAGAAAATGTTAAGAGGGTAAAAAGTTGTATAAATTTACACTGAAGTAGCCAGATTTTTTTCAGAATTTTTTTTGAAATTTTTTTTTTCTACAATTTTTGGCCGTGACTCTGATGAGTGGAGGGGCTCCATTTGGGAATTATGGGGTGTAGGACAATCTATCAAGAAAGAAAATTTGTTTAGTTTTTCATTTTTAATTAACTACAATTTTTTCAGAATTTTAGAAAATTTATTTTAACAATTTTTCAGAATTTTTTAAAATATTATTTTAAAAATTTCTTCGACTAGAACTCGGAGAATCATCCTCGGTTGAGTTTTTCTGAGAATTTTTTTGAATTTCCCTGCTCCAAAAAGTTTTAACGTGTAAAATTGACTGAATATAAAGAACTTCGTATTAAAAACGAGGCATGATTATTACTGTACGCAATCAAGGCATATCATATCGAATTATCGCGAAAAAATGAATATATCGATGAATATGGTCTGGCCAGCGCAAAGACGATTTTTTTTTTAACGTAAAACTCGTATGGATGAAGTAAAAGACATGATGGACTATGTTTTTTGCGTTAAAAAACAAGTTCAAATTTTAAAGTTTTTTCTTTTTAATATTTGGTCTTAAATCCGATAGGTCTTGAGATACAACAACTTAACCGACGATGATTCTCCGAGTTGTAGTCGAAAAAATTGTTAAAATAATATTTTAAAAAATTCTGAAAAAATGGTCAAAATAATTGTTAAAAAAATTCTGAAAAAATTGTACTTAATTAAAAATAAAAAAGTAAACAAATTTTCTTTCTTGATAGATTGTCCTAGACCCTATAATTCCCAAATGGAGCCTCTCCACTTATCGGAGACCCGACCAAAAATTGTGAAAAAAAAAATTTCAAAAAAAAATTCTGAAAAAATTCTGGCTACTTCAGTGTGAACCTATGCAACTTTTTACCTTCTTGATATTTTCTCTGAAACCCCATTGTTATTGGACTACACCTATTTTTCTAAAACATGTCATTTTTAGCTAAAAATGCAATACTGGGGCAAAAAAAAATCGTACGAAACTTTCTAAAAAATGAAAATGTAGGTTTTGATACCCTCTTTAAGTTTGTTATGGGAAAAAACGAGCGAAAAAATTCGCCAGAAGTTATACGGGCAGTTTTAGACGTGCAAAAAAAAGCTGAAAAATAGCCATTTTCAAAAAAGCGTACCGAGCCCAAAAAAAATTGTAAAATTTTTTCTAAAAAGGCAAAATGAAGGTAAATTTGTCTTCTTTAAAAGGCCGCTTGGGAAATTGGATTATCTTTATTTTTGAGTCTGCTATCTAACTTTTAGTGCGACAAGAAATTTCGACTGGTGTACTCAAACTTTTGGCCGGCAGTGTATATATATATACCTAAAATGGTCATGAAATGTGTAAATTAAATTTGAATAGACACATTTCCTAGGAAAAGCTGAGCAAAGGGGGGGGGGGAGTAAACTAGCGAGGATGTGCTGGGAAGAGATAAAGGAGAGGGAGAGAAGGGGGGATAGAGAGAGGGCTAAATGGGAAATAGGCAGAGAGGAATTCAGAAGGGAAGAAGGGCAAACAGGAGGGCCAGGGCAAGGTCGGGAGAACGACGGGTACGAACGGAAGGAGAAAGAGGATAGAAGGAACCAAGAAAGGGAAAGAAGAGAGAGGATAGAAAACTCGAGGTACAACCGGTGGTATAGGGAAATCAGGGCGGAAGGGGTGCCAGAGTACCTGAGAATGGGCTGGAGCGAAGAAAGGTACGGAAGAGTAGCCAGATTCAGACTGGGAAACGAAATGAGAGAAGGAAGGTACTGAGAGACGGAAGAGGAAAGAGTATGCCGGTGCTGCGGGGAAGAAACAGAGACGTGGGAACACATAATAGATAGATGTGGCGAGGAAACAGGGGAAGAAAGAGGAATAGGAGAATGCATAAAGGAAATACTGGATGAGAAAGGAGGAGGGGAGGGATGGATGAAAAGGTTAGAAGAGAGGAGAAAGGAAAAGGAAAGAGAATTAAGGGAAGAAGAACAAAGAAGTAACGCGGAATGAAAGAGGAATGGAATGAATGGAGGAAACGGAAGTCGGAGAGAGGAGAGAGAGATAGTTTTTAAGTTGTATGATAAGTAGAATAAGATGGAGGGGCGGAGCGAAATAGTTTTAAGAGCGCGGCGGATAGTAGATAGTAGTAAGTAGAGTAAGCTAGATTAAGCGGTAAGAAGAGTAAAAGAAGAATTGTACGGAAGTCCTTGTAACCCTGAGGGGAACAATAAAGAATTACATACATACATACATTTCCTAGGCATACATATCCGAAGTAGTAATCGGAAATGTGTGAAATTCGGGATAGCACACGGAGAGAATTAAAAAGTAATTTTTGTCGTGAATTTCACGATAAAAATTACCGTGATATATTTCAATGTGGTGACAAGTGAGAAAAGCATAATAATTCATATGCGACAAGTCTTTTTTAACTCACGTTACAGAAAATTTCAAATACGCAGCTAAAATTTTACTATACAAGAAGGGTAGCGCGCACGATAATTTTTACCGAGAGCACAATACATTTTCCTATAACACTCATTAAATTTTATAATAAATCTTAAAATAACTGTTATAAAGACGATACTTTTTTATAGACATTTTTGAAAGGCATAAAATAATAAAATGCACAGTAAAATATCGCTGATATTATATATTTTTTAAATTTAAGTTTTGCATATTTTGTTACACATCAAAATTTACTAGAAAATCTGGTAAAATTTTCTATCTGAAGAAGAAATTTTATTTTATTTTCGTGAAAATCTGTGTTTTACTCAGTAATAATAAGCGAAGTTTCAGGGTTGTCATCTGGTTACCGTTACTGCACGGTAATTTTTAACATTTAATTCTCTCCGTGCAGTGATTGCGGGGATGAGCGGCGAAAGGGAGGGGAAGGCACGCGCCATAGTTCTTGAGATTTCGATTTTTTTAAGTTATTTTTTACTGCGCTCATACTATATAGCTGACGGGCTCAGCTGTGGCTATACTTATATATGTTATCGCGCTCGGGACAGTACAGAATCGAATTGAATCCCAATGTGGACTCCCTATGAACGGTGTCCCTAACAAATCCCTACAGACATGTGGATGCATCTTGGGATCGCCAAACAAATTCCTACACGGTATACTGCGGGTGGATTACCGAAGATAGACGAGTCGATATCGCCCGAGACGTGAAATTTAATAAATGAACAAAACACAAATGATAAATATGAAGATTTTGTACCGACAGGAAACGTAACGCCGGAGAGGAAAGGAATGGACGTAAAAAATTAAATCCAAGATGAAATTTATCAAAGAAAATAAAAATTCTGTATCAGAAAACGCTAAAGCGTATCATAACGAGAACGACAAACTGGAAGAACAGCACAGCAATGGAACAGAGGATTCCTGAAATGGAACGAGTCAATCCACCAAAAAGGGGACGTTGAAGGCCAAGAACAGTGTAAACAAGTTTCAGAGAAAGACCACGAAAAGAATATCAAACAGTAAGTCACGCAGAAGAAAACGGCCGACGGGATCATAACGAAAATACAACAGCCACGGAGTTCGTTGTCTGTATGGCCGAAATACCGGTTCGTGAAGCTATAAAAGGAAGTCAATGCAAGAAATGGATCCGAACAACTGCTGACGAATTGTGATCGATAATAAAAAACGACACATGGACACATCTATCACCCTAAAGCGCGGGCAGTCGTTAGCAGCCGGATTATGTTGACGAACAAATATGATTCAGAAGCAATGTTACAAGTAGCTTCGAATGTGGCACGAAGCTTTTCTCAACGAACTGGCATCGATTTCATCGAAGCATGAATCAATTCAATACGCCTTCTGACAGCTCTTTCAATGGAATATGGGAGGAAAATTAAACAAATTGACGTAACCACCGCATACTTGAAAAGGGAATTAGAAGAAAAAATATTTATAGAAAATCCAGCATACACGATAGAAATGTTAAAAGATATAACTCGCATGGGCTACGATGACAGCTTGATAGATGTGAATTCGAGAAGAATGTTAGAGAGCTTGAAAAGAGAAAACAAAGTTCGCTTACTAAAAAAGGCCCTAAATTGTCTTCAGCAAGCCAGACGTCGATAGTATAAAAAACGAAGTGAAGAATTGATAAAGTACGAGACTTTTCGTAGAAACAATAGGTAAAAACAGAAGTTGTACAAAATTCTATTCCCTACAAGTTTGCCCATGTTCGTTTATGCGCTAAAGTCGAAAATAAACGAAATAATGCAATTATTTTATGTCGCCCGCTTTTTCGAAAAGTTACGGTCGTAGGCAAAAAATTATTATGACCAAAGTTGTGAAGAATTAAATTTGCTACAAGTTTATATCCGACCGTTTTTAGTTAAAAGGTAAAAATGGGCGAGTTGTGGGCTACAGAATCTGATCGAAAATCTGGTTTTAAACTACCAATGACCCCTCCTAACGATGAGAATAAGAAAATGCTGGTATTTAAAAATTGCAATTTCATTTAATTACGCTTCTTTTTACCTAGTGAAAAAACTCAAGATTATGCACGTGACTTTACTCGACACGAAAGTTTATGTCGAAAATCGTAGTGCGCATGCGTGAGCGGTTTCCCGATACAACGACGACACATCCAAAGCTGTATAATAAAACAAGTTACTACGAAATATTTTGTTCAGAAACAACATCATCACGACGCCTGATACTTCCTAAAAATGAGCAACTAAAAGTTTATACCGCAGACAGTAAAGTACTATTATTCGATAATAATGAATAGTTTGATAAGGATTTTGCTTTTGCGGGATCGGGAAAATCGAATACTTCGTTTTCTGTAACGTTCATAATGCGAACTTTTATTCTTTTTTAACTTGCTCTTTATCCAAGTGAAGAGGTTATGTCTTCGTTGATGCAGACGCGCTTTGTTTTGGTCTCGATTCGATTGACGTGCTAGTACACTCCTTCTACGGCGTTGTGAAAATGTGAGATCACGAGCCGGAAGTTCCTATTTTCACCCGACTGATCCATAATAGAGTAACAAAACTCACGTCAGATGAAAATGCGAAAAGTGAAAGTGTTCACTCGAAAAACCGTAATAGGCCCCCTAGACAGCTGCAAAACGAGTCCTTCTATATTAAAAAGGGTTATGGAGAGTTAGTCTCAAATACAAGAAAATGTACGATTCGTTGAACACGGATGGTGACTGTGCAAGTTGCCTGAAGGACCGAAGATCATATACGGGCTGCCCAGATATGCACGAAATATTTCCAATTTGGAAATTCCTAGAACAAAGGACCGTCGCGCTATTATCAATGGAAGCCGAATACATGGCTCTCGCTGAGGCTCTAAAAAAAAGCATATATACACAAAGGTCCCTTATAGAGCTCGGATTCGATGATTTTGCTTAACTCACTATATTGAGCAATGATTGTGCAGCAGATATCTTGGCAAAAAAAAACCCAGTGTTTCGCGATCGAATAAAGCACGTGGATACAAGGCACCACTTTATTCGAGAAGCCATCGAGAATAAATTGCAATTTAAACCACGTCGCAACTATAGAAATGGCTGCAGATATTCTCATAAAGGGTTTATCTAGACAAAACCTTTGAGCGTGCTTGGATATGTTAGGAGTCAAGATCGTATAGATAATCGGCTAAGACTGTCCGTACGTTGCGGGAAAGCGTCGGAAGTCGTAACTTATGAAGTTCGGATTAAACTTTATCTTATTGCTATGGGTTGTTTTATTTGAGAAACGACTGTCAGTTTTGATCCAATCTTCGTCGTGGTTGCATTATTACCTCTTCTAATATCTTCGATTTCTTGATCATCATTACCTCCACTTATCAACATCTAATATAATACAATACATACTTTTTTGAATGATTTAATCGCAATTATATCAGTAAATAATTTTACGATAGAAGAAAAATATTAAGGTCTTAGATACCTTAGAAAAAAACTATCGTTTTTTTTTTAAGTATTCCGCCTTTGATTTAAAAACTTTGTACACGTTTTTTCTTAAAACCATGTTTTCAAAATCGAGCGGGCTCCTACCGCCTTCAATTTTCAACAAGTTGACTTCAACTTTCAACTGTAGCTTTTTAGATAGATCTTCTAGCGAATGCACGATTTCTACGATCGCTTAGCAATTGCGGTTTTTAGAAGCAAATTAAGGCCGTTTTGTTAGTCGAAAATGCGACTTTTTTCGGAATGCTGCCAAATTTGCAAAAATCGGTGTTTTGCAATAATCGTGTGTAGGTACTTCGCTGGAAAAATTCATGTAAATTACAAAAGAATTTTTTTTTTATTCTACTTGCTCGTGTGCATCTCCATTGAGTTCGCCGGCGAAGAGCCTAAAAAAGGTGTTCTCTTTCCACCGGCCACTGGTCTGCCATTTTGTATTTTTTGTTGGACAATAAATATGAGTATCTGCAGATGTGTAAAATAAATCCTCCAAATCTCATTTTGATTGCTTTATTAATATTTCCGAAAAAAAATCCCAAAAAAGCCTCGCTTTGCAACTATCTAAAGGTATATCAGGCCTTAAGGCGTGACACCACCCCGGCGCTCGAAAAAATGGATATAAAAATAAATAAAACATTTTCACACGACTATTAAATATATAAAATCATTTTTATTTCTCGTAAATACAGTATATGATGAACAATTTAAAAAAAACGAATAAAGAAATTTAAAAATAGCGGAGATATAGATCGTCTGGCAAGACCCTCTGAAAAGCTTTGTCGATGGTGAAATTTTTTTCTCTGTCAGGCGTCGTCTGAAAAATAAAAAATAAAATCTTGTCAAGAAAGGTAATAGCTACAGTCTAGCATAGGGAAAAAAATTTTAACATTTTTGTGTGCAAATGACGGTTGTTTAAAAAAACTCCGATTTTCACCAAAACTATGAGTTTTGAAGATCAATAAAAAATTAACGCGGTATCCAATCGAAAAAATCCTATGCTACATTCTAGATAACATTATAAAGAATATGTGGTATAAATTTCATAAAAGTCGGTTGAGTAGATCTCGAGATATTTTTTTCTACCAGTTTGAAAATAGGACTAGATCTAGTCCTATTTTCAAACTAGTAGTCGTCTAGTGAGACTACTCGAGTAGTCCTCTCACTAGACGAATTATATCTTGACTATTAAATTTTTTTATGGTTTTTTAAAGTTGTTCATAAAACTATAATCTATTTGGGAAAAATAAAAATTATTTTATATATTTAATAGTCGCGTGAAATTGAAAAAAAAATGTATACCTATTTTTTCCGAGCGCCAAGGTGGTGTAACCCCTCAAACGATTTTAGAAGCACAAATAAATTGAAAATAATTAATAAGTCATCAAATCATTGACAACTGGAACATTAATTCCTAAGCAATTGAAAAATTGTATATAACTTATGAAACATTACTGCATGAACCGTCAAATATTCAGTCTTATAACTCATCTTTCGAGTGGAAAAATTTATCGAAACATATGAACAACCGGCGCGGCTATACTCGTAACGGCGCGTCCACCCCTTCCCCTAAGAATCAGCTCTCTCTCTCTCT